>CCAG010008017.1:0-27350 GCA_001077435.1 Glossina morsitans morsitans
AAAAAAAAAGTATAACTTTCATCATTTTTCGTTTTGTTGTTCAATTTTGCTCCTTTTTAACTACGAACGATGAAAGACTAGTGGAATGATTTGGTATAGTTTTGAAAATTTCCAAATTGGTTTTTGTTTTATGTAAAAAGAAAAAGTGCGAAGCGATAAACACATAAATAATTTTTAAGCGGTGGGTAATATTGAGGTCATGAAATGAAAAATGTTTAAATAAAACAAAATAAACTTAAAATTCAAGAGAAGTCAAAAATTATCTGAAAACATAATCGAAATCCATAATTGAAATCCTTTTTCCCACTTATCTCTCGACCAATGAATATCTCACACCTATAGCATTACGGTTCGATTTTGATTTAACTTAATCGTAAACTTTCGCTTATCCGCGCTTCAATAAGTATTGTAATGTATATTACTGGCAGAATAATGCTTTACATGAAAGTGTCTATAGCAGTCCGTATGACAGCTGCAATCAAAACATGCCCTCGAAACGAATTTTTATTCGATTCATACACCGCTTGCGACATAGGGGTATTATAAGTTTGTGTAAATCCATGCAACACCAAAAAAGGCCTTAAGATAGACACACCTTTTATTCAGGTTCACTCTCTGAATCGATCTAAGTTTGTTCATCTGTCTGTCCGTCGATATTTTGATGAAATTTGGTACACCGATGCCTTGCAGCCCTGAAACGAATGCAATTGAAAATGCTTTAGGTCGGACCACTTTTTCGACAATCTGCCACAAAGCGCCCTACTTTGAAGAACCCTTATATGAATGACTACAGAGTGGTATAGGGTATTTGGTGGTGGGCCATGGTGCTCTATGGCTTTGTAATATACTCCATTTCCGAAATATATGGAGAAATCAGAAAGTGAGTTAATGTTATAATCGGCAATATCTCGTGAATCCTTTTTGTTTCTGTTGCATAAGAATCCGAGCAATTCATATTAAGAAAGTTTGAGTTAAAAGAGTGATCATCATTACTATTAGAGTTTCGATTAACTTGTCAATGTGTCGAGTAATCAGTGAGTTGTGGGTTCAAATCTCAAACTCCGTAGATTTTTCATTAGCTATGCTTTAAGACTTCAGTCTTGGAATTTATTTCTCTAACTAAAAAACTAATAATAATGATAATATTTGATACAATTAATGGATATAAAGGCTGTTGAATTAAATTGAATTAATGTAACGGAAATCCCGAAATACTGGACCACAATGTTTGGTTTTTTCTATAGCCCAGAGCTAAATATTTGGTTTGGTCAGGAGTAAAGGAGTTTTTATTTTACTTTTTTAGAGTGTGTGTGTGCTAAATACACATACGTAAAATCCGGTCCAATTGATGTCATATCATAGCGAAAACAATCTTGGGCTGTGACGGATATTTTACCTTGGTAGCGGAGAGATTAAGTGAGAGAGCTATGTAAAGCTTTTCTTTTTTATTGTCAGTAAAGTAACGTAGGTATAATTTTCTGCTGAACATTGGAAGAGGTTTCTCGTTTTACTCTATTAGATTTGATACATATCGTCCAAAACCAGGAAGGAAACTTAATTATAAAACGCATTGTATACAAGTGAAATATAAAGTGCTTCTGGACTCCGAAGAGCCTTGAGGCTCTGAGTGTAAAATTTTTAGTGTGGTGATGTCATTATCTAAAAATTTATTAAAAAATGTCGCATTTTTATAAGCTACACCCATTTTATACGGTGGCCCACTATAGTGTATTAATCATGGTCCCTTAAGGGCAGTAAGAAACTTAAGCTTATATCCATCACCGTAGGATGATGGTCATTTTGTCAAAACGTTTGCAACTCCCAGAAGGAAGCATCAGAGATCCCACAAAGTATATATGTATTCTTGACCAGCATCAAATTCGATTTAAGCGTGTCCTTCTGTGTCCTTCTGTCCGTCTGTGTAATGTCTGTAGTATACATGCTTTTGGCCGCAAAAATAAAGCTATTGACCTCAAATTTGACGGAAACATTGGAAGTTCTTAGACGGAGGTTGGTGTTCAAAATGGGCCAAATCGGTTGAAGGACACGTGTGCAGCACCACCTAAACTGAGAATATCTCTGTTTTTCAAAGGGAATGAAAAATTGGTATTTTGCTTATTACTCATAAACTATAACAAATACATATACAAAAATTTTAAGGCATACTCTATGGGCGATTTGTGCACAAAAATGGAAAAAACTAGACCACGCCTACCCACTGTTATGTCGTATCAAAGTTTCATTGCTTTTTCAATACCTTTATAACGCGCAGCAACAAGCTTCAAGAATCCCGCGAAGTATACAAATTCTTAGCCACTTTTAAATTTGGAATATATCTAAACATGTCCGCTTGTTCGTCTGTCCATTTGTTTGTTTGCGCAACTTTGTAGTATTTCCCGTTAGCGAAAATGAAGAATTTGAAACTGACCTAAATTTTTCAAAGGACGCATCTCCAAAGCCTAAATGCCTCTTCGACAAAAACTTTTATTTTGAAAATAAAAAAAATTAAATTTTGTTTCTTTTGCCTTCTTTTTGGGGGTAAACGGTGATTGGTGTAAAAGATTCCGTCCTGACCGAATTTAATTTTCTTACTTTTTATGTAAAAAATCAGGTTAGGTACGAGAAGGAAAAGGCAACTTTTGCGTCAACCCGTTGGTAGGGGATCGATCGTTTGGCACAATTGATTATTTTTGTAGCTTTATAGAGCGATACTTTCAAAAAGTTTATTACATAGATAGTAAATTTTGCATGTCTACTGCCCGAAGATTTGGTTAAGTTGAATAAAATTTAATGATTTTCTAATAAATTATCTCAAATTTTTTTTCTTTAATTTTTTTTAAAATGATACAAAATTTTATAAACAAAATCATAAAAAAACTTATTCAAAAATGATATCTTTTTTTTTTTCTTTTGGTTTTCTTTCATAAATATATGTCATATTGCATTTTATTTAAACAACGTATTTAAGTGTATAAGTATTGCTGTGTTTTTGCTTGAAATCGACGAGTAATTATAAGAGCAAACTTAAATAAAAAAATGATTGAAAAATTTGTTGAAAAACTTAATACCTCGTTAATGAAAAACAAAAAACAAAAAAAAACAAAAAAAAAAAGTAAAACTGAGTATTTCATCAAGGTACTGGATCCGTTAATGAAATTGAACTGCTATGTCAACTTTAAGGAAGCTCTAAATTATTGTAATAAAGGAAAAAATATACAAAAATTTCAACTTAAAAATTAATATATATATATATGTTTTCAAAAAAAAAAAATAAAAAAAAGCTTTACAACCTAAAGAACAAACAGAAAATTAATAGAATCGAGGGTTTTTTTAAATAAAACGCACGTTTTTTTTCTTCTTGCTTTTAAAAATTTAAATATACAAACAAAGCTCGCATAATACAGAACAAAAGTGAAAAAAAGAAAAGAAAAAAAAAAAATAAAACAAAGTATCGAACACTAAAAAAATACTTTGAAAAGTTTTCTTTGTTTTGTTTTCCTTTCTTTTTTTTTTTTTTTTTTAATTTAGTAATTGGTTTATACTAATGAGTTCAACTATGGAGTTTTTTTAAGTACGCTTTTAAGTGCGCTTAATATAATATAGATTTGTAATTCAGCTTTAAGAAAAATTCAGCAAAACTATTGAAGTATTTATGATAACTAACATTTAAATATACGTACGCTATTTTGCATATACATATGAAGTTGTTGATTTTACCTTATGTCCGAATACCGTTCAACGGTGAGAAGTTTTTACGAAATAATTGAAATCACTGTTAATGTTCTTTCGTGTTCATTAAAATTTGTTGTTGTAAAAATCGAACGGTCCTGTTGGTGTTGTGGAAGTAGTATACGGTTGAGTTGGTGCATGGGACGGTAACGGTGGGCCATTGAAACGGGGAGGCATTAAGCTGGCATTAAATAAATGTATTTGTTGCATAGTATGAGGGCTACGTAGCAATGGCGGTGGTGGTGGTGGTGGTGGTTTAACTGGTGCGTTCGGCCGTTGCGAAAAACCAGCAGGATTTAGTAGATTCCAATTCGGAAATCTTTGCTGGTGCTGTTGCTGATGCTGTTGAAAAGCTATCAGAGCCGTATGATGCTGTTGTTGTTGTTGTTGGTGATGGTGTTGTTGTTGTTGTTGATGTAGCTTTTTTCGAAAATCTACCATATTCAGCAATTTTGCTGAATTCGAATTTTGACGTCGTTGCTGAACCGAAGATGATTTTGCCGCACCATTATTACCGCCGCTACCACCAGAATGATGGCCGGTTATGTTTGTTGAAGCGCAGGTAATGGTTGATGAATTGTCGCTTACCTATTCCCTGTATGGTTTACAATATGAATAACGGTGATTCATATGCTGTGAATAAGAGCCCGAGTGAGAAAACCTTTTTAGGCATTTGGAGCATTGAAAGGGTTTCTCACCGCTATGCAAGCGCTTGTGTTCGGTCAAGTGATGCTTGTGCTTAAAGGCTTTTGGGCAATCCATGCATTGGTAAGGGCGCTGACCTGAAAGCAACAAAAAAAAAAAGAAAATAAGAAAAATGAATTAAAATCATTGTTGCACAGTCCCAATGGAAGAGTTGTCTTACCGGAATGTTCGTACTTATGCCTAGCTAGTGAGCTTTGTTTCGCAAAGGCTTTGTCGCATTGATCACATACAAATGGTAAGTCGGGATCACCGGCATGCCCGTGAGTTTCGGCTTTGACCCGTTTTGGCTTGGGTGGCATTAAAGCGGAAGAAGGCGTGGTTTGCATTGCAAAATCGTCCTCATGGGAGACGCGGGATTCATCATCACGCCAAGATCGTTTTTCCGCGCCGGGACTTAGGCTTTTGCCCCGATAGCCTACGTTATTAGCCCCAAATTTATTAATACTATTCATAAATGAACGCTGGCGCGCGTATTCAGCCGCAGCCGGAGTCATTTGAAACAGTGCCTCCATTGGCATTAGCGTACGCTGCGCCGCGGCCGCCATCACTGCAGCTGGCATTATGTAAGGTTGCAGGTCATCAAAAGTTGTAAATCGGGAGGCTCCATGAGGCGTTGCTGAGACTTGTTGCGAAGCCAACAAAGGAGCTTCGATGGGAGAAGGCGTTTGACGCATGTGAGGCTGCAATGATGGTGGCGCTCCGCCGCTGGCATGTGAGTGAGGGGTAAAATATAAGCCTGCCGTCATTTGGGCTTGCTGCTTAAATGAAGCAGGGACAGAGGCTGCAGAAGAAGGCGATAACGTGGGAGGGGTAATTTTACGACTTAAGTTAATAGCTTCAGGTAAATCGCCGTCAGCAGCATGACCTCCTAAACCAGTTTGCAAAGGAACGACACCGTACAAAGGAGAATGTTGTTGTTGCTGTTGTTGATTACTACTAGTGGCTTGGGCTTTAACAGAGAGATCCAGGGGCAAGTCATTTGCGATAGCACTTTTAGCCGCCACTGCTAGATTTTCCGCCAAAATTTGAGAGGACTGTGACGATGTCTGAATTTGCCTGGGGAATGTTAACTTGGTGTTGTGATTTTGGTTGCATTGTAGTTTACGTTCACGCGATCGATTGTTTTGAAACCAGACTTGCACTACTCGGGCATCCAATTGCAAGCGAGCAGCTATCATGCGAAATTCCGGTCGGCTGGGTCTTGAATTTATTGCGTAGTGTTGCTTTAGTTGTTGTTGCTGTTCTTCAGTAATCGCTGTGCGTACGCGTACTTTTCGTTCGGCGTTGCTTTCACCTCCACTACTGCAATCATTACGCGAGACCGAATCACGCTCATCCTGCTCATCTTCCGCATCGCTGGAAAGCAGACAATTGTTAGTCGCATTGTTCGTTAGTGGCTGCTGATACTGTTGTGGTTGTTCAAGTTCCTGCTTAATTAGACCACAAAGTATTTTTTCATGCTGAACAAGTTCCGTTGGGTGATTGAATTGTTTATCGCAGCGACTACATCGCAAATCGGCAGAAAAAGCACCAGACTTGTAAGATTTTTCGCTAATATTCGAAGATTCTTCAAGTACCATGGATTCCGTAGGTCTATCTTTAACAACTTCAATTGCTTCCTGTTTTATAAGAGCATGATGAAATAAATTCCTTGTTTCTTCTTCTTGTGTTTTACATTCTATATCTTCTGTGGGCTGTTCGGTAGGTGGTAAAGAAGTCTCAGGTTCTTGCTTTATAATTATATTCTCAAAATTTTCTTTATCCGTTGTTGTCTCCTCAGTTTTATGAATCCGATAGTCGGAATGCTTCTCAACTTCTTCTTGTGCTTCGGTCTCCTTACTTAATCTAGGTGAGGAGTTGACATTCAAGTCTTGTGCTCCTTTTGGCTCAGTTTCATCTAAGTCCATAACTAGCTTTGGCTCGTCTTGATTATCGTCTTCATTATCATTAATCTCATGAGAGTCCTCTTCTGCGGTTTCAGTAGGAAAGGCTGTTTCCTTAAGTTCTTCCTGATCTTCGGGCGATATTGACGACGGTTGACATTGCTGCTGCTGCCCAGCAGCAGTTAATTCTAGTAATCTTTGTATGCTATAAGGATGAATGCGAGGATCCAAGGCCATGCTGTAGAAGGGGTTAGGAAATGAAGCCAACAGTGCAGCATTCATCGCATTATAATCACCATACTTGGGTAACAAATTTGGATAGAACGGGCCATTTGTGTTGGTATTATTATCACCGGCAAAATAATTCATAGGATTGTTCAAATTACCGCTACCTGCATTAATATCGGTTTTCACTAAACCCGAATTGGGGGAATTCCTCTTTTGTGCAGCATTATTTGAAGTATGTCCAGTAATTTTATCAAGACTTTTAAGCATGTTGCGATTGGTATTTAATTTTAAACCCATACTAATGCATTTCTTGGAGGTCATATGGGAGGAGAAAGAACCGGAATGTGAGAATCTCTTACCGCAGTTATCACAACCGAACGGCTTTTCGCCGGAATGTATGCGGACATGCTCTTTCAGATGATGCTTGAATTTGAAAGCCTTATCACACTGAAAACATTTGAATTTACGCAGCAATGCCGATTCATCATGACTGATCATGTGACGTTGTAACCGATAGACGTTAGCGAATTTTTTGTGACATATTTTGCAACTCTGTAATAAAAACGAAAGAGAGAACGAGAGAGTTAAAGAGATATAGAGTAAAGTTGTTTATATTTTAAAATTAGACAAACAATTAGAAAAACATTCAACTTTTGTAAAAAGAATCGTATGACATTAAGGTTATCACACCAGCTAGAAGAAGTAGAAATCGCTACTAATAAGCCTAGTGACGACTTTTTAACGTCAAAATTTTCGAAAAGGCAGAATTTAAAACAACTTTTTATGAATGAATTTCAACTGATAAGCTAATGATTATTAAAATGTTAAATCTCAAAAGTAAATGAACTTTATATATAATTTTCCAATTGGGGTTTTTTTTTTCAACACAGAAAGGTGGATAGATAGGAATAACGAAAGAAGAGAAGGAAATACAAAGAAACCACAAGTGAAAGAAAGACAAACCGAAAGAGTAAATGATTAGATTTAATTACTTCGAAAATTTCAAAATTCTTAATACATTTTCTATGTAATTTTGCGCACGTGTGTGTGTGCGCGCAGTCGTATTCGTATCGCTTAGGGCTTAACTACAAGTATAACTAGCCCAGGCTGAGCTCCAAGTGCTTTTCGACTGTTTCTAAAGTCTCAGCAATACTTGCGTGGACTTAGTCTCGCCTGTTCAACACATTCGGTCGCCAGAATTCAATTTAGAAATGATTTACGTTTTGTTATCATATTTAATTAGTTTCGAGAACGATCCCCCCTAACAAAAAAACAAATGTCGCTACCGTCTCTTGGATCAATTGTAGATGACTAAGGGTCTTTTTTTTTCTATTATATGACCAATTCTCGCTGATCTTTAGCTTTCCTCTCCACTCAACACAGAAAATTGCAAATAACGTACGTCAACCTGTACGATATACGCTTTATTGTTTGATAAATAAAATAAAACTGTTATAGATATTAACTTGAATAACGGCGGCAATAAACACATCATCTTTCACATCATCCGCATCAGAACAGCGATTCAGCCATGCAGCAGCGTACTGTTGTAATTGACAATTAAAGCTTTGTCTCCCGTAAACATGTCTCATACATATATGCACTCTAAGATATAAGTAAACGTAAAGGTGGACAACTTGCTGCTACATACAATAATAATAAAAAGTAATTCGACAAAGGTGGACCGGATAGCATGCATTCATTAACGCCACAGTCGTGTGAAGAAAGCAAACATATTGTACACCTACATATATCTTTGAAGATTACAATGATTAGTATTAATAGTTATTTTGAATGCCAGTCTATCAGTCCAGTTGCATGTATCTTTATGTTTTCTCTATCATATGAATTGACGCAAAATGCTATTTCGAACAGTGTCAACATCGCGGTTTCATTGCTTGCCAGGGAAAAAGATAAGTTCTCTGTAACGTATTGTGGATCTACTACGACAATTCCCAGTGCAAAAAGTCATAGGGTAGTCCAGGAAAGCCATCCATATCGACTCCAAAGCAGAATGTTCATGGCCATGCTGTGCATGGGGTAGGATCAGCAAGGTGTATTGTATTACGAGCAGTTTAAATTGATATGGCAGATGTCTAATGGTGTACATTGAACAAATTGACTGATGTATTGTTGTAAACGGGACCAGAAATACATGGCTACTACGCGATTTGACCGAAAATCCCATTTTGTTCACTTATTGCAAGAGTTATCAAGGAGCTCGAGCTAATGGAGCTCGAACAGGAAGTTCTACCGCAATCAGCGTACTCAGGAGACACGACGTCTTCTGAATAACACTTGTTCAGATCGATGCGAAAATGAGTCGGTGGTTGGATCGCTCCCAAACCGATATAAGTTCTTTCGACACGATATCGCCATGTTGCCAGAAATATGGCAAAATGTTAAAGAAAATGATGGGAAATATTCTGAATAACGTAGATTGCACCAATTTTTCTCAATAAATGTCTTTTTCAAGTGCAAAAACTGTCAAGATGCTTAAAAAGTATTGAGACGTGCATGGCCAATAATCCTACTTCATATGCTGGCAATTGGTTGATAGATAGTTGGAGCTGCGGCAATGTAAGCAGTGTTGCCAGTGTTATAAACAATAAGGCCAGAATTCGTATTAGCAATTATAACGCTATAAAGCAAACAAATCTTAGTCCAAAAACTATTGGCAGTTCATTCGTTTACGTCTAATGAGATTCCATTTGCGATTAAATTCATAATTTAGAAGGACAATCAATTTACCAAATGAAATTTGTGATTTCGATATGTTCTCCTGACTTTATAAAAATTCCTCTGTCAATATCAAAATTGAATTCGAATTCGATTCGAATAAAACTTTCCTTGCAATGTTTGTATGTAAAACGCCTTTTATAATACGATCTTCAATTCACTTCCAAAATAATTATTTATGAAACGCTATGAAATTGCATGAAAATGTTTTTTTAAAAACGTATGTTCGTAGATGACGAAAAATTATCAGATAATAATGAAAATTTGGTCGCAGAATGGTCTTAGACGAATTTAATTTTTTCTTCTATTAAATGAACTTTATATTTAATTACTGGCAACAATTAATTAGTATTCCACTCATTCGATCGTATTTTCATTAGTTTTCGTCAGCAAAAGTATGTAACATTCCGCACACATACGTAAATTCATATGCGTTCATTTAATTAAAGAAAGGTAATAGTGTTCTTATCGCTTACTTCAAACGAATTTACGTGAATGTGTTCTCATCAATGATTTATTAAACAAATAAATAAGAAATAAATAATAACAATAATGCATCGTATGATTTTCTTCACTAAACGCAGTAATGGTCTTATTTCTAATGATTATCTTCTTGCGTCATAACATATATAGTAAGTAAGAAGTGCATGTGACGCATAGCGTCAAGAAAACAAGGGAGGAATCAATTCATCCATCTTCAGACAGATCGTCATTACGTAGCAAAGAAAGAAATGAAATAGAAGTGATTTAAGTTTAAAATCACACATCCGAAGCCATTCTTAAGTAAAGCCTAAAGACTAGTTTGCAGACATCGCATGAACCAACAAATCTCTGGCTTGTAATCAACATTTTTTTTTCGTTTTAAATGACTTATCCCTCAGGGGAACAGAAAAGAGAGAGAAAGAGAGAGAGAGAGAGAGAGAGAAAGAGAGAGAGAGAGAGAGAGAGATAGTTCGTTAAGTCCAGAAAACCGAACAGAAAAAATAGCTTGTGGGGATGATACTCAGGTAACGGTTATTAGATTAGATTTGGATTGTGGTTGCGAGGTAAGATCCACGGTTTATCAAAGTTCCTATTTCAAGACTTCTTTTTTTTGCCGCCCCTTTTTTTTAGCAAAAGTTGGCAGACAGTAATGTGGACAAATATTTCGAAAAGACAAGAACTTTATACTTGATCAACAATATATATAATTTCTATAGAATATCGAATTTAATCTTGCGATGGTGAGAGTAGTGAAAATTTACAAACCGGTTATGGTTTCATTACCAGCTAAAGCTAGAAAAGAGTAAAAGAGAAATCGGAGTCAGTCAAGTGCCGTCGCATGGTCCGTGAAAGTAACAAGCAAAACTAGCAGTTAGCCAAGTTAAAATGGTTACTTAATAATTGATGTTGCTGTTGCTTGGCTTCTTTTTTTCTTCTGATATTTACAAACAGGTTTCTCTCCAATGTCTGAGCCAATGAAATTATAAGACAATGTTAAAGAAAAATGGTGAATACGTTATTTTTGTGTCGCGTTTTATGTCAGTGGGATATTTAACGAGTTCTATTCAAAAAAAAAAATTAACGGAAACGGAAGTTGGTATTGAAAAGAAATTAAACAAAAAAAAGAAAGCTTGTCTTTTCTGCGAATATTTTGTAGAAAAACATATTTTTTTAAAAACATTTTTTGAAAGAGAATCCGTATTCAAAATATTTTGTTCGGTGTTTCTTTGTTGTATGCGCGTATAGTTCAAGTAAAGCTGTGATGAGCAATGACATCAAATGTTTTGCTCACGTTATTGTCATAAATGTTTTTAAAAGCAAGAAAATAATAAAAATAAAAACTAAATAAAACCATTTGTTATGAAAAGGAACTAAACAAACTTAAATAAAAATTTTTGTAAATCCACACACGCTTGTACATGTGTATACAAACGAAAATATTTAATAATTATTAAGTTGAAAGAATTTAATTTTTTGGTTATTGTTGTTGTAATAAAATTGTTGAAATTATATGACAGAGATGAAATCATATGTAAATAAATAACAAAAAAAAAAAAAAAAAAAAAGAAAAAGCAAACGAGAGAACCATCACATTTGGCTTACACCGAATCCATTATTACTACCCATCGTCATATTCTTGAAAAGTTTAAATAAACCGCTTCAAATGCAGTCGGTAATGAATGTGACGTCTAATGCGAAGAACTATACTTTCGACAGAAGTTTCTTTTAGTTTGTTCCACATTTTCTCCTTTCTAGGATAAAATACGTTGTCCAAAAGTTATGACATTATTAATACTACTTCACTTTATTTAATATCCTTCCTAGAATTTACCTCAACTAATTACAAGGCCCGCGATAAACTTAATTTCTGCTGGAGAGTTCAAAAATTCATCGCATTGAAAACCGATGTGTGTAAATAATTTGTTGCTAAACAAATAATGACAAAGATATGTAAAATAATTGCAACTTTTCGCGAATGGATACCGTTTACTACCTACAGAGAGAAAGAGGTTTATAAAAAGTGACTAAGCATTTGAATTAATTAATAATGTTAGTCATTTCAATTTAAAAAAAAAAAATAAAGGGTAAAAAACTCGCTTTATACCCGAAGCATGCACAATTGCGCTAGTGGTGAGAGGTATACCATCATATTTCATCATAAGTGAATGATATTTTTTCAGGCAATTTATATCACCCCTCATAAATAGTTACGTGCGTATATGAATGTATAATAAACAAATGCACTGAAAGGAAAGATGTACGCACGTAACGACAAGAACAGGAACAAGAAGAAGAAGAAAAAAAAAATCTTTGAGTTGTAGTTCTGTGAACTTTGTTCACATAGTTTACATGTAGATGATCATTCTTCGAATGTGCTCGCTGCATATGGAAAATACAAGTGAAAAGATCATTTCTTTACGTTATAGTTGTTCTCATAAATATCGCAAGTGATTCATGGTTTCTTATTTCTAGTTTTAATTGAAACAAATTAATTAACAATCACTCTAGTAAATAATACGAGCAGCAAGCAACTTGTTGTTAGTCGTTCAGTTGAGTACATTTTTGCTATTCTTTTTTCTCTCTCCTCACATTTCATATAAATATGTAGTAAAGAAAATTTATAGCTTTCGAAATATTGTCTTTTAACTTTATGTATCAATGTATGCGATCATGTGTGTAGCCGAGGCGCCAAATTTTAATTGAAATTATTAATTAATTTACTCTATTTACACTTTATTATGAAAGATGACTGATTATGAATATTATTTTGATGGTTTTTCACTTAATATCTCTTAAAGGCAAACTGAAAAAATTGAATATTTCAATATTTCAATATTTTTGTAATGATTGATTGTATTTAGATTTGGTTGGTCTTCTCTTTAATCTTGCTGCTTATTATTATTATCAATGTGTTTGTTAATGACCCGAAATTTTGTTTTAAAATAGTTTTTCTATTTGCTTATCTATGTTGAAATAAAATATTTTTCATTAAAAGGTCTCTTTTTCCACCATAAAAACGATACACTTTCTCTTTCTGCAAAAAGTGTTGTGACTCCCAAGTTGACATTTATCGCAACCAACAGGAAATATACTAATATTGCAATCTCGTTTTTAAATATAGCAAGAAGCAGATATATCGTCAAGTACACTTTTCGCAAAATTTCTAATTTCAAGCAAAAAGTTTCGTTTATACTAAAGGCGCAGTCCCTTTAATTTCAAAGTCTGTCGAAAAGGATGAATAATAATTCCTTAATTAGAGTCCTGCTTATCACGTCCGCCCCCTTTATCGCTTGTCATTGAAATTCCTAACGTCTTAGAAACTAAGGCAAAAACCGAATCGTCTTGTAATTGTTGTTAGTTAGAATTCTCATAAATAATAATGTGCTATAAAAAACTCAGCTGTGCTGCTTTATTATCCAATAGATCTGGATGTCGAAAGAATTTTTCCCAAAAATTTATAAAACCCTTGATAAATTTCGGTTATATGCTTACCAGCATGAAGCGAACGATAGGTGGGTGCATAAGAAAAGTGTAAATATTCTAAAATACTTATAAATTTCATAATGCTTCTCGCATGTGATAAGTCTCTTTTATGTCTTAGATAGTATTTATCGCAATCTCTCTTTAATTTGTCCCTTTACGTAACATGGGAAAATTAGTATCATGTAAAAATTTTATTATCAGTGTTCTTCTAACTTCCATGTTCGCTCATAAAAAATTGACATATCACTTCGATATATTGCATGCAAGAGAAGGGGATATTTCGCAGTATCGAATGCTTTCAATTAGCTAATAGACCGACTCTCTACGCTCTTAAAATATAGAACGAAGAAAGGCCAAATAGGAAAAAAAACTCTTTAATATCATATCATATGATTGATTATAATACATCGATGTATTTATAGATTATTAGAGAGGGGTTATCACGTATTAAAAATTTAATTTTCGCTTTCGTTTTCAGCTGTTGAATGTGAAAGCGAACTTTCAGCTACGTGATTACCTCCTCAACTTGTCTTTTTATTATGAAATAATAATAAAGTGCCTCCGTTGTTGCTCGTTTGATTGATTTTATAATTTTGTATATCTAATAATTATTTCATCGTACCGTTCCAATATTTCTAAGATTTTCGCCTTTTCTCCATTTGCTCTACATATTTTGTATTTACGAGTGAAAAAGTCTTTAAGAAAACCATTATTGTTGTTGTTGTTGTTGTTGCATATATGTAAATGCATGTCGAGTTAGATTCTTGTTTTAATATAAAAATAGGCCCAAATGTTTCTTTACTTTACTATCCTCTTAGGACATTTTTAATTTGATGATGTTTTTCAGCGAATAATTAAAAGTAACCAATAATTTAGAATAAAAGACGATTTATATCCGAAACTGATTGCAATTAATTTCAAATTTCCTTTCAATAAAATATTTAAGTTTGTTAACCTCGTACTTGCGTCAGAGAACATAAAAAACATTTTCATTCCAAGTCCACGTGTGATTTTAATTCATATCAAGATGTTCTTCATGCCATTGAAAATGGACAAATTCGCTCACAACATCTTCCCTAACCTTCCTATGAAATGAATGCCATCACAACAGTGTCAAGATTATACATTGGATATATAATAGTGGGAGACGTTAAAATACTTCAAAAGAAATTGCAATAAAACTCGGCAATCAATTTACTCGGACGATCGGTGTGCAAGTTCCACCTTAAGTTTCTCGCATGTTTTTTTTTTTTATGATTTTTACCTATGAAATCGAATCAATAATGTCTATGCAAAGTCATCAGAGGTTATCACATATATTATATTAAGTTCGGATTTAGTTTTTTTTCTTTTTCAATATTAGTTTTTATTAAAGTTTGCATTATTTTTAAATTACATTTTAAGAAAATCACCATTTTTCGCTTGCATGTCTCCGCGTTTTACAATATTGATGATAACCGGTGTGATGCGATGTTGCGTTAGCGGCGTCGTCTAAGGTCAATAACATATTAATAAATTACAAAATCGTAAAACGTTTTACAAAAAAGAGAACCGACTACAACCCAACTGATAATAATAGATATATACATGTGTGTATATATTTAAATATATACTTTAGTTAATTTTGTTAATTTAGTTGATTTTGTATGTTGAACGAAATTTTACTTTTCAATTATGAATTAAATTAGTAAATTAGTAAATTATTAATTAAGTAATACAAACATTACTTTGTTTTCTCTTTTTAAGATTTCTTTAGAAAAAAATTTCATTTTTTCATTACATCTTCTTATGTTTTTTTCTCGAAAGATACTTACAATCGAGTATTTTGTATATATTTTCTTTAGTTTTTTGTCTCTCGTTGAAAAAAAAATGTATTTTTAAATTTTAAATCCATAACGACACCACTAATCGTTAACACTTAAGACAGTCTGTCAATACAAATATCAAAGTTATGTCAATTAATTTTTTATGTCAGACAACATTTCCAGAAATTTTCTATGAAATATTTCTTCTCTATAAACGTGTACGTAATGTGCATGAATATCCACATTACAAATACATATAAAAATATATATGAATGAGTGTGCATACGTGTTTACATGTACACACCAATTTAACATATTTCTTCAATTAAATAAAATTGTATGACAAGTGAAAGAAAACGGCGGAACAGGTGAGTTTAGTTTTCATACCCACCATTGTACCGGATGTAGTTATACTAAATTTGTCGTTCCATTTGCAATCGAAAGAAATACGGAATTACGATATTATAAAGTACACATAAATATATTCTATATAACATTAACCGTCCGTCTGTCCGGCAAGGTTTTCTGTTCTGTTATAATACTTGGGCTAAACACCGAAACTTTTCCAATATATTTAGCTAATTAAAGGAGAATAGTTCGAACGTGCAATCCATAGGACATATTTTAATGGACTATATCGCATGACCCATTCAGTAGGCAAAGGCTCGCGACTAACAATTCAATGGTTACGGGTGCAAATCTCAAGTGCGGTAAAGTTTTCAATACAAGCGACCATATGATCTAAGTTATCTCGCAGCCTTCAAATCCATACTTAGTAAATCTATTTACAAAATATACGGACAATAAATAAATAAAAATATTTTAATGCACAACTTGGTTAAAATGTTCATGGGGACGAGCTGAATGTTGGGTGCAAGAATATTGCTCATCGGGAAATTTCTACGATAACAAACAACAAAATACTTTTAGGACTTTATGCTGGCCTGTTAAGAATAGAAGTGCTCCAGATATTTGTCGAGCCGCCATAACATGTAGACATTGGAGCAATCTTAAAATACATACGTATAAGTCATTTCATCAGTTTGAGATCCCGTTATCCATCTGACAGCCCATTTTTCTGTTGCTTGTTGTTGGAGGTCCCCTTACGTTCTTAACTTAAGTCCGCAAATCAAGCTAGGGATTTTGTATTGTGCAAGGACACTAGCTTCCAGTGGGAAAACGAAAATTCGCTCTAAGACATGCTCCTCGAGCACCACAGGGAGGGCATAGACAATTTGATTTTCGAGATTAAAATGAAATCAGAAAATATTAAATTGAAAGTGACGACTAATTAGAAAGATTCAATGGCTTTTAAAGCTTAAAGAAAATTTCATTTCTCGGAAACCAATGCTCAACATTCAAAAAAAAACGTTTCATAAAACATTTCATTATAATTATTAGCACTAATAACCTCGTTTTGACACATAATAAATGTTTACCATTAACGATGAGCATATAATGTTTTTTTGCTTAATTTTTACAATTATTTATGTTTTAAATACATTAACGTAAATTATTGTTATGGTATTGAAATCGACATACATTTAAACACCTTGTAATATGTTTTGTTTTTGAAAAAAAAAAACAGCAAATGAAAAAAAGAAATGACATTTTTACTAATAATAATAAATAAAAATGTATTTATTTTATAATAAATTGTGCAAGAAACAAAAATGGCGAGAAATTGTTATAAACAATAATTAATTTGCAACAATTTGAACTATGTATACATGACACAGAATTATGTGTTAAAACCAATTAATTGTGGAGTTTAAGTCGCACATACGCACACATACGCATATACATACGCGATACAAGGATATATATATGGGCAAGGACTTATGAAAGAGAGTGAAAACTACTGATTAATGATAGAATTTTTTTTCCTTTTTTTTTTTTTTTTACACTTGAAAGCATATTAACTGCTTTGGGTTATAAGGGTTAAAAAGTATAATTTTTTTTTTTTTTTTTTGCGTTTACTTCACGTGCTCGTATAGAGAGAAGGATTTTGATGGGAAAGTATGCTGCGACTGTTGGTCGATTAAATTGATTTGGTTAAAAATAAATTGACCAATATTGAATGCAACAGAATATCGCAGGCGAACCTAGTTTAACATCTGCGATATGCATGCGTGTTTTTGAGCAAATATTAAAGTGTATGTGGCCGGCCGACCATTATTGTGGTGACATTTAAAAGTACACAACGATGAACCGTTTAAAAATCATTTGCTTACGCGTTTAACGTGTATATATATATAGGTACGTTTTAACTGAATCTGAACGGTAGAGGATAGAGAGGGGGAGGTTGAAGCCAAGGAACCATCTGTGGAAAAAACCCCAATGTTTACTGTTTAAACATTGCAGTTTGTTGTTGTTATTTTTTATACACAGTTATACATTTGAACTGTTGATGGCTGATGTCTGCCATTAAATGGTCAGACATCAGAGGCCGGTAAATATTTGTTTGACTTCATGTTTGTATGTATGTGTGTATATATATATATATACATATCTATCTATATATATATATATATATATGAAATATACACAACAAAGTGATGATATTGAAGTGTACACATCATAGGTTCAGTTGTTCTCTTTCCGTTTTCCCCTCTGATACCGTTCTTTATATTAACAACATTTACATATAAACCGAGTAAAAGGTCAAACTGTTGTACAAAGTATAATTGTTGGCCAAATGACTGGCCATAAATTATTGGTCAACGCTTTTTAGCGAAAAAAGACAAAAACCAAAAAAAAATAATAATAACAAACGTGAAGAATGAAAGAAAGAGAGACAAAGCGAGCTTTTTTCTTTTCCGTATATTTACCTTTGTTGTTGTTTTGTTGTATGGTATATTCGACGTGTTGCCCGTTTTTAACTTGCAACAATTAAATATTTGTTTAACTGCGCATTTGTTGTCTTTTTATCTTTTATTTGTAGTAAAACAATTTTTAACTTTTTACTAACCATACATACACACACACACACACACACACACACACACACGCATACGCAATATGTATTTACACAACCATGAAATACCATTTGTTACCTTTGTGTACTCTAGATATACAAATGTATACATTTACGCTTGTACGTGTTTGTGTGCATGTGTGTTTTGTACTCTACTGTTGAAGGACTTTACAGTAAACAGAGAAAAGTAAGAGAATCATCATGCAGTTGTTGGAAAAAAAAGCAACGGCATTTCAAATTGAAAAATTGCATGCACTTTAGGTAAAACACACAAATCCACACGAACACATATACGGCAGCGGACAACGACGTAGTTGCAGTAGAGAGAACTCATAATACACAGACAAACAATTACAAGTGTTTAAAAAGCAGAGAAGAAAAAATATTATAAAAAAAAAAAAAAAAAAAAAGAAATCCAGAAAATAATCATCAAACAGCAAGCAATAGTAGCAGCAGCAGCACCAGCAGCAGCAGCAGCAGCAATGAGGAGGAATAAAAACTCTCTAAAGGTCAACTTACGGATTGAACCTCCAACTCCATATATATAACACACACATAAATGTACACGCAGATGGACGCTTACAAGCACACATATGTGTAAAGTTAAATATTGAGTTGATTTTTGTTGGCTGGCTTGGACTGATGCGACGACGAACTAACTGACTGTCGAACTAAATGCTTACTGTTGTAGTAAAGTGAAAAATTAAAAGCAATTTATTTTACGCACACAATAATATGTAACAAATAATTGTGGAGAGAAAGAGAAAGAAAAGAATCCATCACTAACTGTTTTTTCTTTTTTTTTTTTTCATATGAATGCATTTATTCATACCTATCCATAGACGGTTGTACATTTCAACATACGTCTATAAAAAATTCATACAGTAAAGGGAGCGCGACTATCTATGAGGTTTAAGTCGAATCTGTTGACTGCTAGTAGCACATCTGCACGTTACTAAACATTTTGTTAGGCAATCTGTAAAGCATTCAGAATGTACTGAGATGCACTTAAGAAATTTTGTAAAAAAATATTATCTTTGCTAGGAATTCCTTACGGAAGCTCATAGTGAATTGATTTCTAAATACTTGCTTGCATAATAAATTCGTGTTTTTTTTTTTCAGAAATAATTTCCAAACCCAAACATCTAATGCTCCTTAAATGAACTCATCTTCTTTGAACTGAAAATTAACTCATTCTGTTTCTCATAGGTAGAAATCGGACATTTTTTACCTACTGATAAGGGCGTAGAAATTACTTATATATGTTTATTGCCAGAAGCTTTAAAGCTGCGAAAGTTGAGTTACAAAATTTAATACAATGAACTTAAGCATAACATGAGTTCATTTTAATCGAAACCTATATAGATCGGTTGCCAATAGTAAAAATCACATTTCCAACACAGCCGATACGAACTTTTGCTGAGTTCACCTGAGATTGTTCAGTGTGTTACATGAGAAGTAACAAATTTAAAGCATTCTAGAAGGGTAGTTGCAAAAACAAAAAAAAAATTTTTATAAAATTAATGCCGTTAAAAATAAAAAAAATTTAATATTTCTTTCGTTGCCAAAAAGCTTTGCGAACCATTTTTAATTTATGCTTTTCATTTAAAGTTTTAATTATAATTTTTTTTTTTTTTTTTCCAAAACTAATTTTTTATTACGGATAATTGCTAACGAATATTTGACGTTATATATACGTATTGTAATAATTGTGTCTCCTAATAAGTATTGCGCCCCTAGAAATGGGTAGGAGGCATTCCTACAATTTACTGAGTTATTGGAAAATAAAATTATGTGCAATCGTGCATAGGAATTCAAAGAGTATTTCCCACAGCTGTTCTTCTAAATGATATTCATCGTGACTTGCTGCGGTCCCTTGTACATCAATATATTTTCACTTTTCAGTAGATGAACCGGGGATTCACTTGACTAACACACATTTTTATAGAAGTTCTCATAGAAGTTGTGCTTAAATTTCAAAAACTTACTGAACTTGCAATGTTTTTTATTTAACTCTATCACAAGTTTCTTAAACTTTAGCAAGCTAGAGACAGAGATAGAGATGTTTATTAATTCTTTTTCAATTCCTTTCCTTGACGATTTCTCGCTCAAAAGTGCCTTTTGTTTTTCCTGGCTCCGTAAACGACAGCGTCGCAGGTTTCAGGCTTTAGATGCTCCGGAATGAATAGAAAAAATACCAAGAGAATATATAATTCTATAGCCGTTAATTGTTCCAAGAATGGGCAGTATAATTAAAGAACGATCAGTCGTGTTCTATGATATGCAGGCAGTTTCAAGCCAAGTGTTTATTTGATATATCGCCGGTATTACTACGAAAAAATTAATCGCGCTGTCTTTCATATTCGTTTTAAAACTTACCCGTTTTCAGGCAGATAATATATCTTCATTTGACAAGTGTACAAAATAGCTTTAACCATTTTGTCTTGTTGGCCTTATGATAAATAAGCACAAAACCTCAAAAAAGTGAAAAAATACTAATTACTCGTAACTTTTTGGGGACATGACCGGTTGTTTCCATTTTCGAACGTAAAGAGTAGAGTGTTGCGTAAAGTAAATGCAAAAAATTGCAGCCTTCTAACTTCAACAATTTCCGAGTAACGAGCAAAAATCCAAAATTTTTCTTCAAAAAAAAAACAGAGTTACGTTCAGTTTACGCTCCATTGCGCACTTCCGCTCTGACCAATTTGGCCCATTTTCAAAACCGACCTGCATGCAGAAATCTCTAATGTTTTCTGAACTCGATATCTTTGTTTGTGCGACCAGGAATATGCCAACAACACACACCACGCAGACACACAGACGGACAGACGTGGTTAAGTCAACTAGAATTTGTTAACTTGGTAGGGTCTCTGAAGCTTCCTTTTAGGTGTTACATACGTTATGCAGAAAAATAAAATGAGTATATCCCCATCTTACAGTGATGGGTATAAAAACGAAATCTAGCATAACTAAGAAAAAATATAAACGTCTCTTTTAATCCGTTGACGTAAATGACGTTTATAGACAACCATTGCGTGTCTATAGCAGTTTTATATCCTTAGTATTATAAAACAAAAAACTATTATTCAAATTGCCGTCGAAATTGGCGGTATTTGAGTCGGAATTTTCACACATAACAATATATGCGGTACTTGTTCCACAGGATGTTCTCGTCTGTGTGGTGAAAGTTTTTAGTTAGAAGTCGTCAAATTGATGGAAATATTAATGAAAATTGAAGTGGGCGTTACTTCTCTTATAGGATACATATTTGCCTAACCATGCAATGCGTTCATCTCTTGTGGATATGTGGATATGTACTTAGAAAGGCCTAAAGCTATCATCATAAGACCTGAGTTGTTACTCGAACTTATTTATTTATTTATTTATTTTTTTGTTTTTATCTGTCATCCCGAAACTTTCAATTGTTATATAGTTTTGACATTATATAGTTGTTGCTAGTGTTGGTGGCTGAAGATGTGATAAAAGACTTATACGCAGTAGTATTGAAAAAGAAGGCAAAAACTAACTGATAAGACTGAAATCTTCCTCAATTTTTTTTTATGTAAACATATAATACCTAAGAGAGAGAGTCTCTATATACATTAGTAGTTATTCCATATATAAAAAAAAAAAAAAACAAAATAACAGCAACAACCAATAAAGTCAAGTAAAGTTAAAGATTACACCCATTTATTTCTTTTTACTTCTTTTTCTCACATTTCATTCATACGTCTCGAATCTGGTATTGATAAGAAGGTAAATGACTAAGTAAACAAAAATGGCGAATTTTCTGTTTCTGTTTCTCTTCTTCTTCTTCTTCTTCTCCTTTGCTTTTTGTTAATCATCAATGTAGAAGAAGAATAAACGACATTATATACATACGTAGTACACATAAAACTTTCATTCATTTAATGTAATGTATACGAAACTCTACTACACTACACTACACTACACTACACTACACTACACTACACTACACTACACTATACTACATTATACTACACCACGGCATTATTTAAGGTGGCTAGTTGCTCCGACTTTCCACGTCACGCTATCATTTAAGCATATTTTGTATTATAATTTCCTAAATATGTGTGCGTGTGTGTGTTCGTTTGCGTCCTTTTTTTTTTTTACTCGTAATAAAAAGAAAAAAAACACTCAAAAAAAGTTCATTTTTTTTTCTAGTTTTTTACTTTAGTCCTTCAGTCAGCTCATAAATTCATATATGGAAGTAAAAGTTTGCTGGTTAAACACATCAACAACAACAAAACTAACAACGAAATTTCTTAATATTAACAGTGATTTGTTTTTTTGCTCTACCTTAGAGTAAAATTTCAGCTTAAGGCTGATGATAGCCAACCGACCCTATAGTGTTTAGTCGTTTCTACAAAAATAAAGAAAGAAAAAGTTCAACATTTTTTCTCATAACCTGCTCTAATGTTTGATTTAGGGTTTGATGATGATAAAAAAAAAGAAAAAAAAAGCAAAAAAAATTCATTGCAATATACACCTTTTCATATATGATTTCGTGATGCCGCTGGAGAAGAACCGTAACTACTATACGAGAACACAATTTTTGTACATTAATGTAAAGCAGTTGTGGCCTTAAGAGATAATAAGCAGCAAAGAGAAAAAAAAATAAATGAAAAACACAAACCGTACAAAAAGTAATTTCAAAAATGTTTCATAAAAATGTTTTTGAGTTCATTATACTCAGATTTTTTGTGTATTTTTAGTAAAGAGCTAAATAGAAACTTTCGGAATATTTTTTATAGAATTTAAAAGAAAAGCAAAATTTCTACAATTTTACGACGATCACATTTAATTCAGGTTCAAATGCGTGAAAACATTACAGTGGATCACGGCCCGTACCATTAAATACACTACCTCAGATCAGTTCACGTAAAGACTTTTAAAATTAATTCGTTATATGGAAAGTAGTTGTACAAGTGATTCGATCCGAACCGAACATTTTCAATAGCGTTCTTCTTGGCCTAAATTTCTTTAGAATATTTTGAAGATCACAACCGGTAGGTTGTACGCACGAGCACAGATGGACAGATATTAGAGGGACAGATGGACAGACAAGCATAATAGAATCATTCTTTGAATCGATCGGGCTAATGGAAAGTGGGGTTTTGCCTCAAGTCCTTTTACTTGTTTTAGGCATTCTCGCAAACTTAACCCGCTCTTCTACCACAAATAGTACAAATAGTAGGGTATAAAAAGAGCCCCGACACGTTACGGTTGATAAATTTACTGCTGAGGGCAAAGTGAACCTGTTCAGGACGGCTAATTTTTCGGAAAATCTGAATCCTGACATAAGCTGACGTGTCGTGTATCTTTCATATCTAAGATGGTGATGATAATGTCCCTGCATAACCTATAAAAAAAGTCGTCATATGTGTGTATAGAGTATTTCGTTACAAGCTGCGCTATATTCGTGATTTCCCTCTTTCGAGGTTATATCGATACATTTGGTATATACATCTTGTTTCGACGTACTAACTGATCAATGTCATGACACAACAGAGGCGTGAAAAACAGTCGATACAGGTCTGTCTTCAACTTAATGATCTACAATCACGCCATCAAGACCGAAATCATAGATTTTATAATGTCATGGCCATATGCTGCTAAAGGAAAGAAGTGCAGGGGAAAGTAGGCTTTCTTAGAAACCTTTGACAAACGCGTTTGAGATATTTTTGGGTCCACTTAATGGCCTATTTTCACGATGAATGTCGGAGAGATAACGCTTGAGAAGCAACAATGCTATTAGAGATTCTTTATACATCGCATATATTTTGACATATTACGTGAAACTACGTTTTATGGCGCTCGATTAATGTTGCATCAGATCCTCAAGATCATCGATGGCAAATGTTACTTTGTATTCTATTTCATATATCAAGTATTAGTTTTTTCGTGATTTCTGTTTGGGTTTCACCTTCCTTTACGTATTTGCATTCGCATCAATTCAGAAAATAATGGCTTTGGTTTTTCGCTGCTTTTTCTTACGCATCCATTTACTTTTTTCCATTTGCACATAATCAGAAAACTTCAATCAAACGCTCAAGTGGCAATTTATAATGAAAAAAAGAAAAAGACATTCATTCAAAAGGAACGAACGAGCGGCAAGTAAACTATAATTCTTCTTTTTTTCTCTTTTCGGCGTATCTACGTGTATGTATTATATGTATGTGTGTATGTATGTATGTATGTATGTATGTATGTATTTATGTGTGTAGTTATTGAGGTATCCATCCATAAGTATATTTTATGGAGACAAAGCCTTTGCTTTGTTGCTGAGGGAATTTAACTCACACCACAGTACGGTTCAAAGATCATAAAATAGAAAGAATGATTTAAGAGTGAAAGAGATAGAAATAGGCACACGGAAAAGTGTTAGCTGTAGATATTAACAAATGGATCACATGGACCCATGGACTATACGTTGTTTTATTTATTATAAGTATACGTATACATATGTACGTGTATGCGCGTGTATGTAAAGGGATGTGTGTGTAAGCGTTTGCTTATGTGTTATCATATTTCATATCTCAACTTTCATTTACGTTTCCATTCCTTTAAAAACAATGTAAACTCTTTGTATTATTTTGGTGGAACCGAAGAAAAGAAAAGAAAGAAAGAAAAAAAAAAGACTCAAAACACTGTTAACACAAGAGCACCCTTTTCTTAGCATTTAATGCATAGTTGTACGTTCACGTTGTTGTTATTATTGTTGCTAGTGTGAATTACGTTTTCGTTTTTATAGTTTCTGACTTTGAGATATGGAATGAATGGTGCTTTACTACCGCCATCATACATACATATATATATATATATGCTATATATATATATATATACCTATATACATAGCACAAGAATTTTCTTATTTAACGTATCATTAGCACTTGGGCGGCCATTATGAAACTTTTTAACGGTATGGGAATTGAACGTCACGAGAGAATTTCATTTCGTTATTCATCTTTACCATCATACTCACTTGATTAACACCATTCTGCGGTTGTGATGATTGGGGCGATTGCGCATTGGGCGAATGCATTAATTCGTGTTTTTCAAGTTGATCGCGTGTTTGAAACAGGGCCGTACAGTGCATACATTGATAGGGTCCATTATTAGTGCTGGTGCTCGTAGCGGAATTATTATCGCTGCCACCAGTTGAGCCGGGACTTGAAGTTGAACAACGTATTGTATCCATATCGTAAGATGGTTGCGATACTGGAACATGTGTTGTTGTTAAAGATGTCGATGTATGATGAGGCAGATGAGAAGCATTATGATGAAGATGATGTTGCTGCGTTTGTTGTTGTTGATGTTGTAGATGAGCATGACCGTTTGTAAAGGCTAAAAGTTGTGCTGCGGGTGAATTGTTGTTATTGTCTCCTAGCATGTCCCTACTAATTTGAGCTTGATGATGATGATGTTGTTGCTGTTGTTGCTGTTGCTGTTGCTGCTGTTGCATGGCCAATGCTGCCATAAACTGGGCAGCGGCTGCTGGATGTAAATTATGCGGTAAATGTGGTGTCATTTGATGTCCACTTGCCGCCTCATAACCACTTGGCAACGTTGCGGTCACAGCCGTGGTCGCTGCTACTGTGGTTGTTAGCTCTGTAAGCGATGTTCGACTGGGTGAATTGTTAACGGAATTTGGGGGTGATGTTTGCAAATCAATATTATTATTTTTCATTTGGCTATTATTGTTATTATTATTGTTATTGTTGTTGCTATACGATTTGTTGTCAGCTAAACTGCTAAGATTACTTTCGTTGTCATCGCTGTCGGCAGTGCCATTTAAATGGCGTTGTTGTTGCTGAGGTTGCTGTTGACCGAGCCGGTGCTGTAGGTGTGAATCCTCACGTGGACTAGGGAATGATGGCTCTATGTTTAGTTTATCATGAGGATGTTCGATGGCAATGTGGTCGCGTAGAGACTAAAAACAAAAAAAAAAAAAACAATTTAAAGAGAAGTGATTGATTTTGAGGTTATATTCAATTCGCAATTCTCTATTTAACACTTTAGTTTCGTTGAGTTGGGCATAAATTTACAATCGTGTTGCTTCGATTCTGAGTTGCAAAATTAAAAAGAAATTCGAACATGACAAAATGCATTTTATTCCCAGAAAAAGTTTGGACTTATGTCGGTTAACTTTATTACCTTACAGGAGGTTGCTTATTGCCCTTGGGCGGAATATGTTGCGATGAAGCAACAAAATAGGTGCACTTCTCTTGTACGTTCATTTGAAAAGTTCGTATAATAGATACACATGTATGCATATACATTTATCCCACTTGTGATGGATTCTGCTAAACTCTCTTTATCATTTATCCCCAAGAGGATTTTCCTCTAAAATTTAATTAATTGTCTTAATCTTTACATATTTTTATTGTGGCATTTATCTATTGTCGAGATCTCCCTCCACACGTTAGACTATGTCTGTCTGTTTTTATTGCATTAACTGAACAGTCTTTATTGTCTTATATTTTTATTTATGACTTACCTCAAACCCATTTAAACGCATATGGCACTGTGGACAAGTAACCATAAAATCTGTAGTTGGTTGAAGTCCCGGTGACGAGGTCGTCGTTATACCCCTCGAACTATCATCGTCTGTTATAGTTGAACTACTACCATGTTTACTTTGATGATGATGATGGAGCGTCGAGGCCAAAGAAGGAACTGAATTAAAAAAAAGAAAAAGATTAATGAATTAATTAAGGAATTTACTTTGCTTCATATAAATTTCAAGGAAACCAATTCAAATAGACAGATGAATATTTTCAGAGAATTTTATATATTTGAACTCTTGTATAAAACATTTTACCTCTACAGAAAGCAAATCGGTTTATTATCGTCAGTAACCATAGCCATGTATGTATGATGTCTTTGTACATATATATATATATATATATATATATATATATATACGTACACACAAATATATACATATGTATCTATATATATAATTTTCTTAATCAAAACAACAGTTAAACAGAAATGAGCCTACATACCACGGTACGAAGCGTTCAAGAGATAAGCTTCAAGTCAAAGTCTTCGTTTCAAACGTAGTTGTTGTTGGTGTCTTTGTTCTTACTTATAATTCCATATTTAACTCACATGTGGCAGAAGAATGGGTTCGTATACGAGAAAAGTACAAAAAAGCGGAAAAAAAAACTACAAGCGTATACACATACACAAAACATATATAGGAGAAGAAATCGCCATTAAAAAAACGAAATATATGACAAAAAAAAAAAAAATGTTCTTAGCAGACGGGGAAAGAGAAAAAAGAAACAA
>CCAG010008018.1:0-38550 GCA_001077435.1 Glossina morsitans morsitans
ATTGTCTTCAGTTCGAGTTGAAATGATTCGCTTTCCTTCCCTTTTCAATAAATGCGGGCCTTAATATACAGCGGGAGGAGAATTCATATTATTACTAATACATACAATAACAAGTTTTTTTCTTTAAAAGTTAAAAAATATAATTTTTTTTCTTTTCTATAGCCTGACATTCTTATTATTATTATTGTTATTATAATTAATTTCGACAGAGAAATGAGTTCTAAGAATAAAGTCTTAAAGCACTAGTACATCCATCTAACTGACTATCGACTTTGTTGAAAGCTTCACTACACTTGAGATTTAAACCTAACAACCATTGAGTTGTTAGTCGAGTAAATATTCGGGTAAATATTCTTAAAAACCTACTTACATGGATCTTGAAATTATCCCCAGCGTTGTTACTTCCAAAATAAGGCATTAACTAAAGTCGTATTCATATTCTGAAAATTTATCTCAGACTAATCAAGAATATGTCGATAATCATTGAATTTAAGGTCAATTTCCGAACGAATCGAGAATGAATTTCATATGTAAATTATTTGTAAATGCCACGAAAGCTTTGATCGACCAAAGTGGTTGGTGATCTTAGACTTAATCTACCGGTCGAAGTAGTTGTGCGCGATGCACTTTATTTATGCGACAGAAACCAAGCAAAACAGCAGAAAAGTTTAAAAAGAGCTTAGGCACAGATTTTCACCGAACGTATTATCATCACACCCATTCATATATCTTTTAATCAAAAGAACAAATGCAAAGTTTTCGAAAATGTGCGCTCGTATATCGGTCGGCGGATGTCGGCACAGACTCTAGCTTATTATATAAAGAATGCCATTGCACATGAAAAACATTTGCGCAGTGCAACTGTTGAAATTTGAAATAAATCCAATAAATACCTCTATCTTCAGGCCACGAATCAATGTCGAAATCACTACGGTACCTCGACTCATACATCTATAAATTCGTCTGTAAGTAAATATAGTCGTAATGGAATTTTTTAAGAAACTTTGCGAGAAGATAAAAATTTAGAAGAAAGTTAAGGGAAAATTTGAAAAAAACCTGCAAAATATTTTTATTTGCAATAAAAAGATTCGACGGTGGCCGCGACCACCTTTTCGACCGCCTCCCATATAAAGACTTATTTTTGGAAGTCATTACGTGAATTACTTTATTAAACGAAGTTCTGTAAGATATTCAATGGCGGACCGCGGCCCTTTATAATGTTTTTACTTATTTTCCCACACTGTTGCATTTTTTGTGCTTTGCGGACGAGTTTTGGATTTTTATTTTTTAAAAAAATTTTCGATGATTTCCTTGAATATTTTTTACATCCTTATATTAAT
The DNA here is from genome assembly GCA_001077435.1 of Glossina morsitans morsitans. Lineage (NCBI taxonomy): Eukaryota > Metazoa > Arthropoda > Insecta > Diptera > Glossinidae > Glossina > Glossina morsitans. The sequence goes on from CCAG010008018.1 coordinate 1,341, forward strand.
TATTATTATTGAAGAGAGAGAGAGCGAGAGAGAGAGAGAGAGAGAGAGAGAGAGAGAGAGAGAGAGATTCGGGCACGTAACTCGTAGTGCAAACCTGCCAAAGCCTATGAATTCCTGAAGCAAGCTGCATAAGTATCGTTTTATTAAATTTCGAAAGGCCTGAGTTTTTAGAAAATCGCAATGAATACGAGATAGTGTTTTAAAAGGCAACGAATAGAAAACTTGATTTTTAATGATTGAAATCTGCTGCCATTTCTTTTTGATTAATTCAATTAAAAATTATTCTCTTTAACAAATGATATTAGAAAGCATTAGAAATGTATTACAATAGCAAAAAAAAAAAAAAAAAACGTAAATCAATGTAAGAAATTCACAGGAAAAAAGAACCAAAAGGAAAATTTATACATTTACAAATTTACACTAGTTTTTATATATATATATATATATATATATATATATATACATGTACATATATAGAGGAATACATTTCGTTTGGACTCTGCACTCTAGAAGGAAAAAGCGCCAACCAATTGTGCATATAGGGAATGACTCCATTTTCAGGCAGAGGAGTGTCAAGTTCTTTGTGCAAATTATTTCTGTGCCTGTATCTATCTATATACGAATGCGCACGTGTGTGTGCATGAGTGTGTATATGTGTGGTATGTAAATTGTTTGCCAATACTTTTATTTTATATATGTATATGTTTTGTTTTTAATTTTTTATTTTATTTTTATTTTTAAGTCTTTCGTTCATCTGTGTCTGCTTTCCAAGAGTATACGTGTGTATTATTTACAATAAACGGTGTAACTTTTCGAAACAGTTGTAAAGTGAAAATTGCACGGATTTTTTTTGTTTCATTTATTCGTTTATTCTCTTCTATTCTATATCGTTTTTTTTCTTTTTTCGTTGCACCCAAAGGGAAACAGCCGAAAAATAAAATAAACAAAACAACAAAAAGTCGAACATACGTTGAACATATGCAAAAATACCACCTTTAGGTTTTTATTTAAAAATTTATCAAAAAAAAAAAAAAGAGAAACAGATGAAAAAGCAAAAATCCTTTTTTTTTTTTTTTTTTTTTTACAGGAAATAAAATACATGCAGAGAAATCCCAAAAATCCATTCGTGCTCTGAATTTCTATAAAATTCGAACGATGTGTTTAGTTTGTTAATTCGCATGGTGCATGGTGCGTACATAATAAGTGAGTATACACGTTTATATATATATATATATAAGTATCGATAAGTATTTAGTAATAGCTTCAAGTGGGCCAAGGAAATGAAAGTAAACCTAATTCAGTTCAGAAGAGTTCCATTGAATGGATTAACTTGCGATCAAGTATTATGGGAGATGAAAAGGCCTAAGCGGTCTTTGTTCGTAGCATTCCAGGTTTTTGAAAGGCAAGAAAGATGGAAAAACATGGAATTACTGTTCAACATACTAATCGCCCCTCCTTAGGAAATCAGATCCAAAATAATTCCCTTCAATTCAAAGATAATTACCGTCACTATCACTAAGTAAATCAGTCTTCTACTTATGCGAACGCGTAAGCCTTTATGCCTTAAGACACGCGAAATCAAATTTCTCGAAATATCTTATCAGACGATCTGGTCCTATTTTTTCCAAATCAAACGATATCATTATCGGGTGTCACAGGGAGCGCAGTTAGTTGCATGCGTTATTTCCATTTCTCTTATGTTTTTTTTTTTTTTTTTGGTTAATTTTTTGGTGTTGTTAGTGAAGCAGCAGTACATAAAAGGACTTTGATTGTTTTTCGAGGCGATATGGCGCGTGGGTAGGGCAATGATATCAAGGCATTTTTGGATGATTTTTTTGTTGTTTTAAATCTTTTTTTTTTTGGTTGATTTCATTGGTTTTTGTATTTTAATTTTAAATGCTAAGAAGACAAAATGAAAATAAAAAAAAAAAATTACGTTAAAACAAAAGAATCGCCAAAGGCTGAAATATCCAGAAGTTGCATTAAAAGTGCAACAATAAAAAAGAAAGAGAAAAAAATTAAAAATCGTTTTTTCTTCTCCCAAAAACTAAAAGAAGGCTAAACGCTCATATTGCCTATGATAAATAATTAATAAAAATGATTATTTTAAATTAAAATTATCAAAAAATGTTCAGTTTTTTTGTTAAAACAAAAAAAAAAACAATCTTTTCATCAAAAATAAAATTTACTTAAGGCTTAGTAGCAATGCTACCAATGCGTGCATGTGCATGTGCATGTGCATGTGACACGACTGCAAAAACAGCAATAAGATATTCTAAAATTAGTTTTTTCAGAAAATAAGAGCAAAAATATACTTGAAAGCAAGCAAACAGGCAAGTAGGCCTCCTCCTGATACCAAGCAAATCGTTTCATTTCTTGCTTTTGCACCTTTGCAATGGCACTAAATAGCTGCCGGTTATTTAAAACCGTCTCATATGAACGCACATTAAATATAATTGTCTTCTTTTAAAGGCGTAAATAGAAAAAAACAAAAAAAACAAAAAAATTAGAAAATAAATAGAAAATAAATTAAACACTAAAAATGACTTAACAGTCAGACTACTGCGTACTGCGTATTTTCATGTGCTCTGCAATATAAGCCTTTTTGTTTTTTTTTAAATTATTTTCACCTAAACGTATTGCACATATACGCATGCAATGGGACCCTCCACCTTTGTTAACGGCGAAAGACATGCATCTTCTTATCCATCATGTTATATGTATATATGTATGTATGTATGTATGTATGTGTGTATGTATGTGTTCTTTGCTCTTTCCTCTTAGGTTTTTCCATTTCATATTCCGTAGGCTGAGAAATCTTTATGAAATTCTTAAGTGTTGACTATGATGCTAAATATAGACCACATACCAACACACACTCACGCACAAAACATTATAGCAAACCAAGTTTATGAATTTTATAAAAATGTACATACATATGTGTTGTGAGTCCTTTGTTCCATTTTCCTGTCCAACTTTTCCAACTGCTTTACTACACGATGATTTTACAATGATTATGAAAACATATGGTCGCCGTGTGGGTGTCCTTTAAAAAGGTATATTAATAAATTGTTTCTCATTAACTATTTAATTGTGTCGACCTCTTTAACGATATACTCGTATACTCGTCAGACTCGTCAGAGTAAATGACAAAAAGTATATTCTAAAATACATTATTGTGGCAAATACACATTCATAATGATCACATTTTATAAGGAAATCCGACAAGGACATATGGACAGATAATGACCCTTACACAAAGTTAATTGGTCAAAAGTCGTGAAACATATCTGTAATTAGGGAGGGAGAGAAAGATTAAATTAAGTCAAATTTAAATGTGAATAAAATCAAGCTCTAAGGGCTTCCCAAATGCATAAAATTTGAAGCTAGACTCTATTATAAAATGACCAGAAATAGAAATATCTGCACTAGAGTGTACGCCTGCAATTCTCTCACGGTTAAGCATAGAAGACTCATAACTCTGTACGCAGACTGGCTTTGCTCCCATATTTGAGTTGGTAGTGCACTCCGTTCCATTTGGAGGAGTCATGCGGGGAGTGTCAAGAGGGAGCTTCAAAGCGAATCGATATCGAGAGATAAACGGAATAAACGATTGGGAATTATTCGCTCGCTGGACGGGGATGTAACCTTCTGTTGATAGAACCTAAACATTTTCAAGCCGATACGTTGGCTTGCTAGTGCTTACTTGTAATTTCAGCGTTTATTTCATTAGTTAAGATATTTTCTCCAAAGATAATTCAAATTTTTTCAAATATTTACTTTCTACCATAAAAACGCTGCCTATGTCGGGCATATGGTCAAAGCACGAATTACGGATCACGATGTTTTGGTAGTTAATGACAGAAGAAGACCTGTAACTGCAGAGAGAGAGAGAGAGAGAGAGAGAGAGAGAGAGATCCGCGATATTTTCAAACTTTTTCGCAATAATTTAATTTAAATTAAATTTTATTAACAACAGACAGTTTAGAAACATCCCAAACAATAAATTGAAAAATATTTCTTATATGTTTTTCTCTGCCGCATCATTCATCGTCATAAATATTTGCATGTATGTGTGTATAAGCATAAATGTTTTATCACACATTTAAAAACTATTAAAATAAAATAGTCGTATTTTTCACCTGTTTTTCCATCAATACGACATAAATTCTCATAAAAATTAATACAAAAATTCTTAAAAAAAAAATAAAAAAAAAAAAAAAACAGTAAAATAAATTCAACGCCCACATAGGCAACATTTCTTTAATAGATACTTCTGTAAGCTTATATATATATGTCTGTTTTTTGTGAGCTGCGTCCTTCTCCACACCTTTGGAGACATCATTTTAGTTTAGAGAAAATTATTTTGGATTCGAATAAAAAATAATTCGCTTGAAAAACAATCTGTAAAGTTAGTTAATAAAATAATAAAAACTTGAATGAATCTATTACGCAACTCATAAGATGCGGGTGGTGAGGGGGAATGTGCCCCTTACAATTAAAAACATTTTGAGACATCAGTTGTTGAGACCATCGGATTACCCAAAGTAATAAACGGAATATATTATCAATGGACAAAAATGAAAAATGTGAACTTTGCGTTACACGATTGATGGCAGAAATGAGTTATTGATTCTTAGGCTATTGGATTGTGCGTAAAATCATTTCGTTTCTTTTTTTGCTCAAAATAAATGATCAAGAACAAGAAATCCAAGTTCATAGAGAACTCGCGTGTTGTTATTGGATGGTTTGCATCAAAGGCATTGCCCTTGTTTTGTCGTTATTAGTTCCAACTGGCTTCCCAGTATGTGATGCATCTTCAACGGAACAAAATTTTGTAAACTAGTGTTGGTACTGGCGTTGTGTCAACACATTCAATATTTTTTCTCTTACTTTAATAGAATCTTCACATATACTGAAAATGCTGTTGCCTCCAACTTTCCACATTTGACAGACCACCAAGCCAAATAAACTTCCCTATGAACAAGCCTTGCTATATATCAGATATCAAAATATGTAGCGGAAATGCGGCCTAATTGTGAATATGGTTGGGTGAAATGCCAATTAGAAAAAAAGTGAAATGACCTTCCGAATAAGCCATTAGTTGTAAGCTTAGTATAATGACGTTTTGTATAGGGAAACATTTGAACCTATTTATTAGTAAGAAAAGCAGTTCTGAGTATACTGTAAATAAGTTTACCCGATAGGTTAGACGTGTGGAAATTTTGCTCCAGTCGGTCCTTCACACTCTCAATCTATTCCCAGTTTTTTATAGGGAAACATTTCAACCTATTTATTAGTAAGAAAAGCAGTTCTGAGTATACTGTAAATAAGTTTACCCGACAGGTTAGACGTGTGGAAATTTTGTTCCAGTCGGTCCTTCATACTCTCAATCTATTCTCAGTCTTACAGATATTAGGCTTTTTTTTCTCTGTAAACTTTTGTTTGTTTCTATTCTGTTTTTCTCGAGTAATTGTTTACTCACTAAATCAAACTGAATCACCAAAAAAAGCAAATAATTATTTGCATTCACCTTCGTATTAACATAATGACAGGCTGTGGACGCGTCTGCCCATTAAGTCCCTGATTGATTTTATGCAATAAATAAAAATTCGAATTAGTTATCAAAATAATTTGTTTTAATCAAAGAAAACTTGTGATCGTCAACAGGTATAAATTAACTTCAAGTTAGATTGTGTTAAGCAAGAAAACCTTGAGCTAAAATAAAAATTGAACAAAAATATATTTTTGCGATAAATAGTTATTTGATTTATTTTTTCGAACGCAAAAAAAAAAAAAAAGCAAAGAAAAAGAATTTAAAACATTGTGGTTGGTTTTCTTATGTTGGGGAAAGACAAGGCAAATAAATCAACCGAATAGACAGGTTTATTTTCTTTATAAATATACACATAAAATTAAAAGAAACATATTTTAAAAAACAGCTTTGCTAGAACACACGCGTACTCTTCTTTTTTTTTTTTTTTGTTCTTGTTGTAGTCGTAAAAAAGATGATGCGAAATGTGTATACATTTTTTTTAAAATATTATTAGGGATGATAAGTATGTACATAATGTAGACAAAGGATTTAGTTGGACTTTTAACGCTTCTAAACACTAGTTCATTACTGGCTTTTGTGGCCGTTTAAGCAGCCGTTTCTCAGTACACAGGTCACTTGATATGTCACCAGTCAAACCCGTTGCAGTTTTTCTTTTTTTTTGCAATTTCATCATACAAGCGCTCTCATAAAGCTACATATTATTCACAAGTGATGCTTTCTTCCTCGATGAATATTATGCCAGACCCATCTTAAACTACGGACGCAATAAAGTTTTCCAATCAACTTTCTGGCCGTTTTGGTCAACTTTCACTAGTTGCGAACCACTCGATGCCGATTTGATTCTGGAGTGTAGTGATGATTCCAAGTTTCGTCCATTGTCAGTTATCGACTGAAAAAATTCTTTTTATTTACCCTGAACTGCTTCAACACTTTGTTGTCAAAAGTGAGCAAATGCGGCAATCACTTCAAAGAGACCTTTCCCATGGATTCTCATGGTTCCTGCACAATGATGGACGGGCTGCTCTTTGATATCTTTAGGGTATCAATTATCTTGCGCAACTTCACTTTATGGTTTGCCAAAACGATTTTGTGAACTTTCTTCTTATGTTTTTTGGGACGACTATCGACTTTTGGCGACCGTAGTGTTTAGTACCATCGGTGTTCATATAAAAAGTCAAATTCAGATCTTTGCATGGATTCGAAAATAAACAAAGTAACACCACTGAAAGCACTCTAAGCTGTAAATTAATGGACGGAATGTTACGAAGTTTTGATCATTTAAAGGCCGGTACGTGTGGATCTGTCAACAGTGTTGCCATGTGTGTGACAAACAGGATGTCTTATGTAGGGTGCAAGTAATTACATTCCCATATCCATTAAAAAGATTTGCTCTAACACGAACATGACGTTTCTTAGTCTTCCAAAGGTCTTTTTCTTTATGATTTACTCTTTTTTTTTTTTTTGAATAATTTTTTTGTAATTAATTTTGGTTTCTTATCTTAAATAATAGTTCTCATAAATCAATGATTAGTGATTTTGATATGAAATACTAGGCAATGGAAATGTATAATAATTTTATTTCTCCTTTCGCAACACCTTGTTATATATCGATATATCGATATATTTTCAGCTGCCAACCAGCCAATCAATCAGAAAATTGTATTTGCTTTTGAATACCCTTTGTTCAAATCTGCCATATTCTTTAATGTACCATGTATAAAAGGAGGGTAGCCGCGATATATATATATATAGTAATGCGTGCTACAAATCTGTAGGAGATTATACTAAATACCAGCTCTCTATGCATATTTCTTCGTCTACGAGAATCTATCTCTACAGCTGTGGCATGTTATGCCTGCTCCTTCTCCTCATAGATATTTCAAGAGGCTACATATGCAATGATAAAATTGATATACTCTCACCTTCCGGCGGAGGAGTAAAATAAGGAAAAATTTTAAATTGAAAATCAAAACATATTTATACACAAAACACTTGATCACTTAAAAGCCTTTTGGCATTAATTTTGATATATACGGTTTCTTAAAAACTTAACGGTGAATGCTCATGCAGATGTGCGGAGAAATTCGTTACAATTGTTTTTTATTTTTACCTTGAATGATGTTTATTTTATAATAATACATTTTTTTCAATTTAGTAAGCGGATATAGGTGCTTTAATTGATGGGGAGGTATGGAGAGAGAAAGAGAGAGAGAGAGAGAGAGGAAATATAACATATGTACAAAATACCATGATTTAATTTCTAAAATCATTGCCCGACTTTCCTTCATATCAATTCCGTAAACTTCTCAGACTTTAGCGTTTGCTATAGTAATTCCAATTAAGATTTCGCTTACAAATACATGACTGCGTTTTTATAACGATATTGATTCTAGATATTTAGCGATACACAGAGTTATTTATCTGCCTATCGCCATCGACTAACCAACCAACCACTTTTCATTTAAACAACCATTAAAGATAACGAGGAACCTGTTTCTTTTTAACCCCATTGTTACGTTAGCCGTCGGCATGCGCATGCAAGCCCAGGTACAGCAGCCATAGTGAAAGTACTTTATTTGTTGTTGGTGTTGTTGTTATTATTGTTTATTGCACAGGTGCTATGTAGATAAAAATAAGCAAATGTATGCATACGTAGTTGTTACTATGGCGGTTTGTAGGCATGAAATCTCACAATTGGTTAGAAAACCTCTTGCAATAGAAAATGGCAGATTTTAATCGTTTGGTCACTTTTTCTCTCTTCTTTAAGTATTGTAATTACTAGTTTATTTGATTATTTGATTGATTAATTTATGCACTTTGAAGAAAGAAGAAATGACGAATCATTTTGATGAAATGGAAGAATTCCAAGTTGGGCAAAACATCGATTGAATATCTTCTAATCATTAATAAACGATCTTAACTAATGTGTTGGGTTGTGTATGACAGGAAGCCGTTGCTGATAGATTGGCAAGAAAAATGCACTCCAATGAAATTTTAGTAACGCATAGATGTCGAATAAAGAAAAATTTTGGGGGCAGGTTAATGGTTCGCAATATCGAGTAAACTTAGTAGCTATGGACTATGGAACTCGCTATAACAAGTGGAAGATTCTCACCTGTCGATATAGTGTGCATTTCTATGCTATTCATGGGGATTTGTAGAGCGGTTTACAACTAATGTTTGTTTTTTAGCGAAAAAGTATTCGATTTGCGACAACAACTCGCAGAGTGGACCAAGCGCACTTTGCCAATACTGCACTTTAGCAAATGTTCGAAATTATCGAAAAAGGTGATGCTATCAACTGTTTTCTTTTTTTTTCTTTCCGTTCGAACTAACGATGATGCGTACAAGAACTTCGACCAAAAGACGAGATTTGACAAAGAAAATCACTTTAAATTTAAACGATTCACTTATTCACAAAGCAGTTGTTTAACTCCTTCGCTATCAGGGTCTCTTCGGGAAAACATCTATCGCAGCCCAAGCGAAATAAATCTTTTTTTAAACCGACACGAATGTGCGACATCGGGCTGTGGTAAGAAACGGCTCTGTCATGTGTACATGACGGTTGCTAGCGAATGAATTAAATGATTTGTTCCTAGTATTTAAAGCATTCAAGCCTTGGATAGGGCCGCTGTAGCTGCATCTGTCAAAGGCAGAATCGCATGATATATAATAATTAACACCTCGTCCCTAGCGTTTAATTTCTTATTAAAGACGCCGATTCCTTTCGCATCGTTCTCACTTTCATATTGTTTCATCCGCGACGGACGTATTTTTGTTTGCAAATCCTTTAACAAATGGACATAAATACTTGCTAAAGGCGAGCAAGTTCCAATATACCAGGCAAGACCAAAGGGTCCAAATGTTCAACGCTAGCACTCTTTGCAGAAAACGCAGGAAATAGTGCAAAATTTCAAGAAAAAAGTTTCTTTCCTGTAATGAAGATTTGTTGGAAATCGTCCTATAACCCAATACAAAAAAAAGTTAATTTTTCGATAAATCTAGAATACTGTACCCATCAACCGTGATATGGCGGAATTTAGTTTTGTCACTCCGTATCTAACACCTGGAAATATGCATGGAAGAGCCTATAAAGTATATATATATGTGTGTATATATATGTAGAGACAGTGAATTATCTTTATCATGTCCGTTCGTCCATAAATGTGTTGTTGAAATGGATAAATCAAGCTTTATATTAGCTTGAGAACAATTCAAGTTTCAAAAGTGATGTGAAATATTTAATTAATATGTCCTCGAAAAACTATTCCTATATATATTAAGTTATTATATATAGATTAATAGATTAATCGATTTCGAAACAATAGGCATTTCGGGGATAATCACTTTCCCTTTTTGTGAAAACGCGGACGAAAACATTTATCGGTTTCCTCATTAAATCATTTCAATTGATCAAGCAATGTTGGTTCTTCAGAACTAGGTAGCGGATTGCGCTTACAAAGTGCGACAAAGTGGTCCGATCTGAAGTAATTTCAATTGCTTTCCTTCTTGGGCTAAAATATGCCTGCGTAGCAAATTTCACTGAACAAAAAAAAAAAAAAATCGGACGGACAGGTGGACAGACATTGTTAGACATGAATCCAGCTCGAATCCTTCTGGATGTCCGCATAAGCTTAATATATCCCTAAATATATAAATATATTTTTTTTTTAATTACAATAAAAAATGTTTTTATTTAACTTCAGCGCAAGCAGGTTGCAATTAGAAAATACATAAACTATTTTAAAAGTTATAAGGCTTTTCCATAAATCATTACCTAAATTTACATTTATATATATATGTAATAGTCACAAAATAAGACTAAAGTCTCAACTAAATACTTGCTCTTTCTAAAAGATTTGTAAGATAACTACAAGGAACACCTTTTAAAAATGCATATACAAGCCGCATTAAAACATTCATGCGTTATTCCAATAAATTATGCATCGCGTGAGTGAAAATTAAACAAAACGAGCAGTATGTACGGCTGGTGAAGGACCCTAAATCCGTCCATTGCTCTAAGCATATTTGAATGAAATTTAGAAAGTTTTTGCTTGAACTGTGAACGCGAATAATTTCTAATTGACTATGAAATATATTTTAACAAAAATTTTAATACCTTATCTACCATTTTTCGCTATGAGAAGCCCGAAAATATCATCTCCACTTTTTTAGTTTCTAAGAGACCTGCACAATGGACACGATTCTAATTAAGAATAACATAAATAATTTTGATAGCATCTCCGATGAGCGTCTCTTGGTGTTACAAACGGAATAATGCAATTAATAAACGCCCATCTTTCAGTGATAGATAGACAAGCAAATATTCAAACATACATTTGAAAAAATGCCTTGCATATGCACAGAGAGACACAAAATATCATAGTTGATGCTCCATTTGATGTTGTTGTGATGTGATGTTTTCTTTTTTGTTTTTTAGAACTGTTTTTATCTTGTATTTGTATTTGTATGTATTTGAGTGTAAACAAATCATAAATGTGTCAGTGATGAAAACTCATCATAAACAAATAAATTGAAGGTGTGAACTGATTAATGCAAAAATTAAAACGAAAGAAGAAATCGATCGTTGTGTCTCATGATAAAAGTGAATAGCAGCACGAAGTAAAAAATAACTTAAGTGAAGAATTAATGGAATGTTTAGATTTCCGAAAAAAGGGATTATTTTTAAGAAACTTAATAATTTCGATTTTTTTTTTATTACTTTTTTAAGAAGATCACTTCACACAGAGAGAGATGTCTAGGCGTAATATAGCGACAGTGGGAAACAAGCGGGCTTAACTGCTCAGAGTATTCAAAATCAAGTCAAGAAAAGATTTATTTACTTTTCTTTTGTTTAAAATTATTGTGCCGAAGACCAAAGATCGATCGTAGCTTACAATGGACTGACTATATTTACCTAAAAAGCCTTTAAAACTATTAAAGAACTGTATTCTGTCTAAATGGCAGACTGACATATTGGCCTTAACGCATACATGTTAGGAAAAATATGTAGGGGACAGGAAACTGTATAAAGTAATTTGTGGGCGTTTTTGTAGGTGTATTTTATAAACAATCACAAACACTTGCAAATGGCAAAAATTCAATAAATAAATAAAAAAAATACAAAGGAGGTTATATCCGACTTAAGCTATGCCTTTTCACATGTCCACTAGCATAGCTTTTACCCATAATTTACTCAAGAGATGGGTTTAAGTAAGATTTGATATTTCCGAACCCGCTCTGCTTTTATATAAAGAGCCACGAACGTGAAAAATTCTTTCAACTTTTACCTCGTACTTTTAGCTTAGTTTAGTTAGTTAGCGATCTGATCATTTATCGATTCTTCTTATTTTCAAAACTCGACAAACCCCAATGTTATTTAAGTGCTACTCTGTCCTTCTCTTCGGGAGGTGAGAGACTTTCGAAATACAATAACAAATGTATGATAAACTTTATATACCGTAATGTTGAAGGATTTAAAAAAATGTTGCGTAAAAAAAGAAAACACAAAAACCAACAAAACTAAATTACAATAACAGATCGTTTTACTTGGCATTGATCGTATCTAATAAACCTAGTGTTGTTTGGGCATTTCTGTTTTTCTTTCAATTTGTTTTACAGGTTGATTATATACACATATATATGATTATATATACATACATACATACATACATACATAAAACTCTTCATTTCATTAAATTAATTTAATTTTCATGTTCTTAAAATGACTTTTGCCTGTTGGAGAATGAGAAAAAACGAGAGATTGAGTGCATGAGAGAGGGAAAGGAGGGGGAAGAGAGGAAGAAATGCCTAACAATTTGTTTTGATGCCAGGCCAGGGCAGCTGATCAATTTAATAATATTTTAAAAGAATTGATTCAAGTCATTGAATAGAAAATATCGTTTCACTAATTTTTTTTTTTTTATTTTTATTTAAATGATAAAATGTAGTAAGGTGTTAAGATAGTTTTTTTTTTTTATTTTCGACACCTATTATTAGGGAGGACCTATCAACTTTTGCGAAGAAATCTTTATAAAATATTGCTTCAAGTTTGTTTAATCTCTATAACTTTGCCCTTCCATCTGTTTGTCAATTTTTTGTAATAGAAGAAGAAGAAAAATTTCCATTAATTCTTTGCTTGCAAACTCCTTTCATCGAATATTTAAAGAAAAAGGTAGGTAGACTTTGCATAGTGCAATAGCATTATAGTTTATCAAAAAAAAAAAAAGAAAAGAAACAAATTATACGCACATGCCATAGGGTAAAGATGGGCGGAGCTTTTAACATTTAGTGATCAGAAAAAACGAAAGAGAAATTTAAATATTGCGAGAAATATTTGATTGATTGACGATATATGTGCATATAGTGAGAGGAAAACAAGGCTAAACATTTCAAGTAGAAAGAAACCAATGCTATTAGAGTCTAAAAGTCTATATGGGATACAAAGGCCATTAAACAAGTTCTAGGGAAACGAAACTACTCTAGACAGATAGATATAAAAAATATTAAGTTTGAAGAAAATTTGGGAAAAGACACAAGAAAAATTTCTTTAATGCAATCCTCGGCATTGTATTATGTACGTTACGTTAGAAATATATATGTATGGAATCCTCCGTCTAGCTAAAGTTTCCTCAAGCCTTGTGATTACAATGTTAAACATTTTAAAAGTCGCCCAATGAGATCACAATTGTATTTAGTGTCTTGTTACATCTGTACAAAGGCTCTTGTCTCACGTACGAGGACAAAAAGTGTCCTAAGAAATTTACATTAATATTTGAGAATTTGTTAATCAATAGCAATGAAAAACAATGACTATATAGAGTGAAAGCTAGTGGAAGCGTTTCTGTTAACATAATATAAAATTAAACATTTTTGGCTTCAAAGTACAACGCAGTAAAGGGCAACTAGGCTTGGGGAAAACAAAAAAAAAACCCGTCGCAGTCCAAGGCCACTTCCCGTCTTTCTAGAACTCGATTACAGTCAGCAAGATGTGAGGAAAAAGAAAGCAATAGGGACGTAAATGTGTGCCCAGTGTTATGCCTTGATCGACTTAGCACTAACTATAGCTAAGCAAAGTAAATTCTACCCCATTGAGATTTGAACTCGCGAACGCTGACTTCTTACCTATTCGGCTGTTCATGCCCTTTGAATAAGTTATTCGAAAACAATTTTATGTTCCAAGAGGCAAATAATTTCTAAAAGTATAGACTTAAAGCCTTACTATCTAAGGCTATCGGCTTGATTCGAAACTCTACACTCCTTGAGATTGTAACCCACGACCATTAAGTTGTTAGTCGTTAGTCCTTTGCCTGCTGGTTCACTCAGAGTGATACCATCGAAAATTTTCACATTCGATACTGAGAAAATCGTATACTTCATCGACCGTTGTAAACCGAGCACAGTCTCCATAGATTTTACTCATTTGGAACTTGGAATACACGCTTTAGTAAATTATCCAAAAACGTTTTGTCGCATAACTGTCACGTTGGGCTGCAGTACGGCAAACGGTTGTGTTCGAAAAAAAAAAGAAAACTAAGGCGACCGCAAAGCGATCGCGCTGCTAGTAAGTGATCTTCTTCAAAATTCTATTCGATATATGCCCGAAGCTATTACGATATGGCAGAATTAAATAATTATGAAATATTTGGCGGCATTAATAAAATAATTAATTAATTTATGCATCATAAAATTGCTCTATTTTTTATATTTGAAAAAAAAAGAAAAAAACAGAAGAAAGCACGAAATGAATTAAGCGCCGTAAATGAAACCTGAAATAAACAGAAAACGTCGCCAATCGCCAATCGCACGTTCATATAAACGAAACGTGTATGCTCAAAAGGGCGAGTGCATGTACACATTTATGTATGTATGTATGTATGTATGTATATATGTTTGTATGTATAATGAGCTAAATCTAATGGTCATTTATTTATTTGCTTTAAAATGTTTCTCAAATTGTCGAAAATTGAAGACTATTAAAATTCTTTGAATTTTGAACATTTATTTATTCATTTTTATTTATTTTTATAAAATGTACAAAAAAAAATTTACCGAAACGTAAATTTACTGATAACGTGTATGCTTTGCGTTTAAGCATTATCTGGAAATTGAAATTTGTTTTTGTTGTTTTTCTTTTTTTTCTTCAATAAATATTACCTTGCGGTTATTTTTCGGATAAGAGGTTTCAATTTCAGAAATAATTACAGTTTATTTTATTTGATTCTTTGTTTTCATATTATTATTATTATGCTTGCTGTCGTTGTTATTGTTGTTGTTGTTGTTTTACTCTTAAAGAACCCTTTTGTACCGCTTATGTTATGTTATTGTTAACTTTGAAAGCGATTGTTTATCATAAATCTATGGAGGTGTTTATTTTCAATGTTCTTAATTTCAAGTATGCAGTTGAAAAACTCCGAAGAATAAAAAAAAGGAGGTAAACAACTGCTCTTTTTTAGAAAAAAAAAAAAAAAAAAAAAACAAAAATGCCCGCTGCTAATAACAAACAATGCTTACTATATATATAATCGATCTCCTTCATGCAGGATTTTTGTGTGTGCATGTCATGAAATATGATTCAACATATTTATATATATGCATATATATATATATATATTAGTTTTATATGAGTCCATGTGAATGCTTTCGTGTGTGTGTGTGTGTGTTTACGTAATTACATTTTGAGTGAGTAATGCAGATCTTGAAAGTGTGGACGTTTAAGGTGAATTTTATATGAGATCGTTATTAAACAAAAATAACAAAAAAAACAAAAAAAAACAACAACAATAACAACAAAGAAAACAAAGGCGTTGGTAACTTAATTGGAAAATATGTGTGTATGCATATAGTAACTTGCAATTTAGCAGGTTGAACGTGTTGATGGCAGAGACCACACCGAGAGTTTCGAGACTTTGTTTTTTCATTGCAAGGCGTAAACAGTTTATGCGCAACAACAAGGAAGGTTGGAAAACGATTCATTCTCTTCGGTTTTTATAGTTGAGATTTTCACCTGAAAATATGCAAATGCTTTCGTCTATCGTTCTTTCATAATAAGAGATTGTTTCGTTCGAGACGCACCGTTTGTTTTTCATTTAAAGATCTGAGAAACGAAAACCGTCGCGATCTATTAGGAGAGAACGCTTAATTAGATGGACATCGGATGAGTTATCATTCTGTTATCCTCACGTTTAAATTTGGATCACCCGAACCACCGTAACGGAGACCCACAAAAACCTTTAACTTTTTTAACTTTTATATGGAAAACCTTCCTTTTTCTTTTTCTCGGTTGAAAGGGAAATTGAAGCTGTAGGTTCAAGTCTGGCAGACATTCTAAAGCTAAGAATTATGAAAACATAGTAACTGAGACATTTACGCATCAAGCAAACCAGAGGGAGATCCGCAAAGAACTTGAACTTTTTAACTTTTAAGTAACAGATCTTGAGTTGATTTAAGTCTATATGGTAATAGTTCCTTTTAATTTTTCTCGGGCAAAGAAGATTTAAAGCACCAGGTTGAAGTACGGCAGACATTCTTAAGGTAAGAATCTAAGAGAGAGGAAAAAATACAGATCATATTCAACTGATCTTTAGGTATCTTTACAGTAAAAATTTATTTATTGTTTTTATTTAAAGTAAACATAGAGAGAGTTTTCGTCTATAAGTTTATAATAAAAGTGCAGGGAGGTCTGATGTTTTCATTTAACAGCCGCAGGAATCAATATGCAATTTACTTTCTCCAAATAATTTAAAATATCTTGCACTAAACTGAACTTAATACACATAGATTTCTCCTTCCATCCCTCTCCCAAAAAGGGCAGATTCTTCCATCACCCACACGTAACCAGGTCCATTTGACGTTGATTTACCATAATTTTTGTAAGGAATTTATAGTTTCCGAGAAGAAGAACAGGTGTTGTCTTCGGGTAATGCCTCTTTTGTTTGTGGTCCCTAGACTTAGAGAGCTTTTCGCGCTTTGGCACAATTTTAATTCAATCTTAAAATGAACCGATGTAAGGTTGATTTCAAAACGATTGTTACGGAACTCATTTTTAGGCGTAAGAAAGATTTTTACGGTTTTTTCTTTGAAGTTTTGTTTCAACGCAGGAATCTTTAGAAACTGTGTGATCTCTAAGCAAAAATTTTACAAACGCGCTGTTTTTCATAGGTTTTTCGGTGATTTTTTGCAGAACTTACTAAGTGAGTCGGCAGAAAAGCCTTGCTATTATGCCCCGATAATCGGAATATTGGACTAGATGTTGCACATACGGTTCATATCTAAATTGAGTTTTGCGCAGGTATTAATCGGATTCTTGATTACGAAAGACTTTGCATTGTTTATATCTTATGTTATTGAGTTTTAATCATATGAGGATTTAATTACATAGTTAGCGTAAATGTTGTGAATGCTTTGTGTTTGAGGTATTAATTGCCCGATCTCTTTGATTTGATTATTGGCGCCAATCCATATAAGTAATTTATGCCTTTTTGCCTTTGGTTTTTTTTACTTACATTGCATTGTGAATGCTGGTGATGAGGGCATACTTTGATTAATAATGATATTATCCTCTTGGCCAAAGCGTGTTGTTGATGACGACGGCACCAAACAGGACAACATTGGAATGATGTTTTTTGCAAATTTCTTTTTGAATGTTTTTCTTTTTCTGATTTTCTACTATTTTGCATACAAAACCGAAATGATCATAATAATAATCAGATAAATTATATGTATGCACACACACACACATATGCACTATAAAACTCGAATACTTCTTTTTTTCTTTTTTGAATTCTCGTTTAAGATAAAAAGCAAAAGCTTTTATTCTTTGAACAAAAACTCAACACTAAACATTTTCAATACTTTTTGTTGTTGCTTTACTTTAAACGAAATTGATTTAAGGGAAAATGTATCTATTAATTTAATTTATTGAAATAAGCAACCGGTACTTTTCATTACGTAGTCATTTCCCGTTTTGTTTTTGCTTTGAAGAAAGCATTTTAAAGTGAGTTGTTTTTCATCAATACATTGACTTTCGAAAAAAAAAAAAATGTTTTGAAATATTTTTCCGAAAATTTTCATTGGTAACTACTTCTGTTACATATTGTACGAACGCTTACTTGATTTTCTCTCATTTTAATGAATTTTAAATCATTTTTATGCATTTGTTTACATATTTCAGAATTTTTGGTGTTTCTTTAATAATTTCGAATATTTTACGTTTTGAGAACTTGTTGTTGTTGTTGCTTTTAGTTTTTGAATTTTTTGAAAACACAAAACAATTTTCTTATTCTTTTTGATATTTTGTGTTTTTCTTTTCTTTTATGTGCTCTGTGCTTTTCGATTCCAAAAGGAACAGCGCGTGTCTTTTCGCCGCGACGTTCTGTTCGCTACTGTTAAAACACGGTGCTACGCGACAAAATATTTCCAATTTTTACCGTTGCAGCTGATTCAAAATACAAACAGTACAGTATAAAAAAAGCGCACACAACACCAACATATAGCAACTTTAACTAAAAACGACCCTCTTCTTTACGATTTTTACCCACTCGTACTCGCATCGTCATCATCATCATTATCGTCATCTCTGGCTATGTGTTTATCTCACCAAAGTGTAACGTCATCATCATCATCATCATCATCATCATCATCATCGTCGTCGTCGTTAATATGAACAACAGAATTACGTTTTTGTTTGTTTTTTTTTTTTTTTTAAAGGGATGCTTATTACTCTCAGAACGTAGTGTAATGTCCATACGTACGTACACCTCCGCTGTTTCTTAACACGTATAGCAAGCACCGTTAGTTCATCCATCAATTCGAATGTATGTAAATGGTTTTTTTGGCCTTGCGGTTGTATGTACAATTCTTGTGTTACTTACTCATTTCATTTTTACTTTACAATTAGTCGCTCACTTTTCACTCTCTTCCAAGTTCTGCGAGATTTCTTTATTAAAATTAAAATCGTCATTATCATTATGATGTTGTTTTCCTATTTGCAGTGTATTATGCTGTTAATGTCTGCTCTCTTTTCTAAGAGAGCAATTTGCTTGTATTTACTGTTAATTTGGCCTGAAACGTTTATGTAGATGCTGTTATATTACATTTTACGTTATTCTAATGGAGAAACAAAATACGCTATGTATAGAATTTCTTCTCATCACCTGAAACCTCGTAAGAGTGTAGGGAGTATTTATACTATTTTAATAACTTTAAGTAAGACTCGTGTTTCATATTCAAAGAGAGATAATTAAATTGATCCTTTAAGTTCATCGTAAAGGTTTCAAGCCTTAAGTTGATTAAAATATGCATTGGCCTTCAATAGAAATTGGGCCGCTTAAATTATCAAAGACGTAACCTCTCAAATAGTTTACCTGTTTTATAACTACAGACATTATCAAATTTTTACAATGCGGAGAGCTTCACAGCAGAAATAATTTACAACGTCTTCGCAAGAGAGAATTTCGCATAAAGGGCATATCAGATGATCCTAAATTTTTTTTCTCTCTTTAACTGTTTTTAATGTGTACACCTACTGAAGAGATAATGACAAATTAATCAAAATATGATATCGCATCAATTCGAGACCTGGATTCGACCTGGTTACCAATAGTTAGTTCATTTTAAGATTAGATCACCATAGTAAATGACAAGGCTATACTATTAACTTATGCACGTTTTATCCATATCGAGGTAGTATTGATTTGGATGAAATAACTTGTTATCAGCTTAGAAAAATACTTTGTTTCACATACTGAAACATATTAAATTTAGCCAGTTTTAAGTTCGGTTCCGATAACTAAAATTTAGGTAAACCATCTTTCTCTTTGTAAAACATCGGGTGCTCGGACAGAATAAGCATAGTTTTCTTGAATTTCATCCGATATAATTGAAAAGTTACGAAGATGGAATTGTTCAAAACTGAGAAAATTGTAACATAACAATTCACAAATTATGGTGCCCTAAACTTTTTCAATAGAAATTGAGTTAATTTGACATTTGCCTAGAAATAGAAACTTAACCATTTCGGATATATTTTTAGGTGATAATTTTTTGGCGATTGCTATTCAGGATCATCCTATCAAAGATGTTTCAATCATCGTTTGCACGTTTACAGTCATAGCGATAATTTAACAAATAATGCTCACAGCTCAGTTAGAAAATTATGCTCCAGTGTTCAAACTGTCGCGGTTAAATACATACTTTACAAGCATAAAACTAGTTCCATAAGAGAAGCGGCTTTGCTTGCTCATCACAAGTAAACTTAAGCCTTAAATGCCTACGAGCTAATTACGCAGATACAACTCATATAAAAAAAAAGAAGCTACAATATAAGTAATTATACAAATCAGCAAGATGCCTAGTAAGTAGTCATCTTTCTCTGAGAACTCCATACTTATCAATTTTTACCTACGTCAAAATATCTATTGCGAGTTTACAGTTAAGTTATTTTAAACGTACTCAAGAGATTATCGAAGGATTTCAGACTGAGAGGTAACGTATTCCAGTATCTAGTAACGCGAACAAGCTTTCGGCAGCTTGGGTTAGACGAACGTGGTATTAATATGAAGGGGTTTCTATTCGATCTAGAGGGGTGCATGACTTTGTAGAGATGGATAAGCAGCCTGAATTTAAAATAATCAGGAAAGCAGAATTTCAAGAAACCATGATCGAAGGAGGACATGTGGTCTCTGAGTTTAACATTATAAACAAACTTACAATGAACTACTCTACATTACCCTACAATTATTTCTATAACGGCTTTTCAAAGTAAGGTGTTATGCGGTTAGTGGTCGAAAAAGTAGCCCGATCCGAACCATTTTCAATAGCCTTTGACCTTGATCCGAAACACGCCAGCATACCGAATTTCATTGAAATATCTCAAAAGTTGAGACCTATAGATTGAAGAAAATAAGACGGACAGGTGGACAGACATGCTTAACGTGATTCTGAATCGGTCCGAATAATAAAAAGTCCTGGACGTTGCATCCATCCGTAGACGGTTAATGTACGCCTATGTCAAAACTGATAATACCAGCAAAGGTAACACCAGTAAATGTAACACCAATTCCGTAGACGCAAAATGTTTTTGTAAATTTCGAATATGATATCATAAGACTGATCGCTTGGAGATGATTATGGAAAAAAGGCTTTTGTCCTGCTTAAGTCTGCTTGTCCAGCATAACTATTGGCTTACAAATTTATATTTTTGAACGCCTTAGCCTTGGCTTCTCGAACTTGTGTAAGAAGGAATATTTTGTAAAGGAAAGTGCTCATATAATAGCATTCAATGCTTTACGCAAAATTGCTATCGTAAATATAGGAGAAATGAAAGTAGCTCGTATGATGCCATACCGTTAGACCGTGTTTTTATACATAATGTTAACGCAATGTTAGCATTGTAATGTAATCTACCAGTCAACATATAGAGCAGAAGAAAATTTGAGGTTTATACTAAATGAAGATTTTTGTGTCATATTATAAGCATTGTAAGCCTAAGTGCGATAACATATGGAAGAATGTGAAATTGTACCATCATAGCAGAATACTCTAAAGTTGAGGAGGAAGCACTTAAATTTCAAACATATATTTTGTTTGCGTAAAAATTAAGAAAAAAAAAAAATAAATGAAAACTTTTTAATTTTGAAATTGAAAAAACTTAATAATTAACTTGGACTTGTAATATGTTTATTCAATAAGTTAATTTTTTCGATATGATGGACATACATATGTACACAGACTTCCACATATGCAGACATGTGTAGATTTCATTATTTACATTTCGTTGTTGTGCATCATTTAAATATAGTTTTTGGCGGTTAAATACACTTAAGAATGTCAATCATTTCGTTTTTTTCTTTTTTTTTTTTTTTATCATATTGCTGTTGCTGTTATTTCTTTGATATTGTTTTTGTTTTTTGTTTTTTTTTTTTCAATTCTTGCGTATATGTCAGCGATAATTGCCTTGAGTTTGTTGTTCTTTTTATTTGTGTTTTTTTTTTTTTTTTTGTTCAACATCTATACAAAAATTAACACTTGAAAAATGTGTTACGTATGTGTGCGTATGTATGAGTATGTGAATGAGTATGTGTTCCAATAATAATTAGAACCACCATATTAAAATCACTTGTACGAGTTCATTTGTTTTGTTTTTGTTATTTTTTCATTTATTTTCTCTTTCACAAGCATACAAACGTACAAGTAAAAAAGGAAAAAAAAGACAAAAACAATACAGTGTGTTACATATCATTTATAAAATAACATAGTCGATGCGATGTGTTGTGTTATAAGTATTTTAAATAAAATATCTATGACTTGGTATATAAATTGCGCTTATACATATATATATATATATATATATATTAAACACCGACAGCACACAGAAAAAACCTCATCATCAACAACCGCACAAATAATAAAACTAAACCGTACATTAATGAGCATTTTTTTCATTTCTCGCGTTGTTGTTGTTGCTGTTGTAGTTTTTTTTTTATAATGTGCGGTTGGAGGTGGGTGGAGCTTCACTCACAACAATATATTTATAATTTTTTTATGTGCATTCTGACACACACACACACACACACTCATTTGTTGCTTATTATATATACACTAACAAAATTTTGTATTTATTTGATTTATATTGTTGTTTTTGTATTTTCGGATATTATTCACTTTTCAATATGTGCAACTGACGGGGAATAGTGATTTTCATTTGTTTATATATTTAATCGTATAAAGATATGTACATAAAACTTTTCTATTTTTTACATCTATTCATGTTTATATTACAATCCCATACATGTAGGTTTAGACATATAGCTATATATTCGGTCAAGTGTTCATTTGTTGATTTGCCTTTTTTTTTTTAAAGAGGTGGTAGTACTTTACTCTATAGTACTTGTTGATTTCATTATCATTGCTCTAACTAATCATAACTAAACCCACTGTTAGTTACCTCATCTTAGAAAATTC
Source organism: Glossina morsitans morsitans (assembly GCA_001077435.1). Lineage (NCBI taxonomy): Eukaryota > Metazoa > Arthropoda > Insecta > Diptera > Glossinidae > Glossina > Glossina morsitans. Next base: position 23,860 of record CCAG010008018.1, read on the forward strand.
ATACAAGAACTAAAACGAAAAAAACATTTTTTTTACATTTTTACATAAATTAAATATGATTTCCTCTTAAATTCTTAAAATTTCTTTAAAACATTTTCCTACAAATGTTATATAACTTCCATGGCAAGTAGGCTTGCGGTCTGAGATTATTAATAAAAGGGAACTAAAGAATTAATAGAATTTTTACTATGCTTAAGATATGATTTTCAAACGACGTATATAGTCTTCTGAACAGGAAGAAGATACAAATATTTGCAAAAATTATTTATTTGTAAATACGCGAAATAGATTAAGGTAAAGAAGCACGCAATGATTGATTGATTAATGAATAGAAGAGATCCCGTATTGATTGAATTTTCTATGAGATATCTTCGAGTTTCCCACGATTATTTACTGCTACCCGTAGGCTTAGATCGTGTTGTTGTTAATGATTATTGTATATAACTTTATTGGTTTTTTGTTTCATACAATTTCTTTATTTTTAAATTTAGAAGAAGATTATTAGAGCAATGTATTTGTAATTCAATAGGTTGGCAAACGTTCAATAAACTTTTGCTTTACGTTTAATTATTATTATAAATGCTGGTACCGCTGGTACCGGCATTACGCGCTGTGAAGTAACTTTGTTTCTAAATTGCAAGTCAATAGTCTATCATTGTCACGACTTAATGCAGCATCGAACGAACGAAAGAACGGAAGGTACTCATGTGGTGATGTGGTAAAATGAAAGAAACTTAATAGCGCTCAGAAGCAGTAGAAATCATTGAATTCTGTCATTAATTTTATTTAGGATTTTCACTTTGGCTTACGCTAATCGCTCAAATGAGATAATAATCTTTGCAAGGCGGCAGGAATATATACGTTAGGTATATGAATAAAAGATGGCAAGATCTTTATGAACTTTTCCCTTGTTAATGTGAAATAATGATGATTGGCTTCTTTTTTATCTTTTCACTGCTAATTTTAATCAGTTAATTGTATCGATCTTTTCAGCGATGACGATTATACTCGTCAAACACAGAGTATGTATAGTGAAAAACGAACTAAAAGTGAGTTTTCCATTATTCCAAAAACAAGTTACATGTCCGTCTTTCATCTTTCGCGGGTCGTAGATCATTCGACACCTTTGTAGACTTCTCAAAATTAAGTAGCAGCCTGATACATATATTTGAAGGGAAAAATATTTGAAAACAGTTCAATGCGAGTTATGCGAGTTAAAAACTGTTTGCATTTACAATAAATTGGAACTTCTGCACAAGCATGAGTTCTTGATGACAAGTCATTTCTATTTGTAAAGATTCCGATTGCGTCCGTGTATGGAATTAGTAGTCTTGCGATGGTCAATTAAAGTCGAAATTTAAGGAGCATCAAGTCACGAAGGACTCGTCGTACTTAAAGAAACTCTTTGTGAACTCTTACGTTATTTATTTATTTTTTTATATGGAAAGTCGTCGAGAGAGTGTTCCGGTACGGACTATTTTCAATAGCGTTCGTCCTTAGGCCGAAAGATGCCAGTGTATCGGCTGAACGCAAGAATACAAGACAGATAGACAGGTAGACGGACAGACAAGCTTAAATCGATGCAGAAATAATTCATTCAGAAAGTGATTCTGAATCGATTGGTATTATAAAAGGTGGATCTATTTCAAGTCCTGTGCATATATCCGCACAAACTTAACTGAACGGATAGTATAGATACTTTAATGAATGGATTATGAAAACAGTTTCAAAGATTTGTTAAGTTAAATTAAGATATTTCTCATCTAGTGTAATGTTGTTTGCGGAGATGATCACCCAACATATGACGTTAGAGTTTTTGTTGAGAGAGATAGTTATGGCAGCAGCATTTTTACTCGTATTATTCCGTCAAGGAAACGGACACATGTCGTTTAGTGTAGTTGCCTGTAAGTAAACATACAGAGTTTATATAGTTATTATATGTACGGTCATGTCTTCTAAACAATAACATCACAAAGATGTTATATGTCAGAGAACAAATTCTTTGTTTGTGCTTTGCTTTAATTCTGACATTGACTCTTTCTTCGGGTTACTAAATTTGATACAAAAATCTAACAATAACATACATTGTTCCATCTTGCGGCTAACGACTTCCTTGCTCTTGTTGACGCTAAAAGCCGTGAGTTAAATGAAATTGATTCACTTTTTTTTTAGATTATATTATGTGTAGTTTTCTTTATTTAATTCCGTGTAGTTCTTTTATTTATTCAGCAAAATGTCAGGTCTTGTAAATGCAATCTGCAATTGAAATAAGAAGTCAAAGAAAGAATTCGTGACGTTTTTCTCGCGTAAGTTTACTAACTCCAACCCTATGAAGCCATATTATAACTCGTGTGAAAGGTGATGTTGCACAGTTAATTTAAAATGGAAATTGTGGTGTTTACTAATTCGAAATCGAAAATAACTGCCATTTAAACGATTCGCAGAATTATATGAAGACGAAGAATAGGTTCTATGAAGAGGATGCTCTTTCAAAACCAGCAGCGTGCAAATGATTTGCCCGTTTCCCTTTCGGAAACTTCGTTGCTAAAGACACGCCACTTCCTACTCTATAAATCTTTGATAAAAAGTCGAAAAAATTCCTCATAGTTCGGCAAATTTCAATTTATGGCTTCGCTACAGAATTAAACGGACCTTAAAAATCATTTTCATTCGGTTCGATACATAAAAAAGTAAGAAAGACCGACTCTTTTTTTATAAATATCACCGTTATTTGAAAAAATACTAAAAGAAAAAATACATGCATTATTTTTACAATATTGGGTGGGCATGGTTAACTTTTTCAACTTTCGTAGGACATATATCTGACAACTTCTACCGTCAACCGGTTGCATTTTATGAGTAAAGAGCAACAAGCATGGAAAGCAAATTTGTTCTCAAATTATGTTGCATTGTAGGCGTGTCCTTTGACCAGTTCGGCCCATTTTCAGATTATTTTGCAAATTTGAAGATGTTGTCCTCATTTTTCCGAAAGGGACATTATTCGTCTTAGATACTACCTAGTTGGGCAAGCGGGCAGATGGGCAAAGAGCGACACGGTTAGATGGATACTGAATTTTCCATTGATCAAGATTATATATACTTTATGAGGGTTGTGAAGTGTGCTTTTGGGCGTTTGATATATTACAATAATGGGTAGGCGGGGTCAGTATTTCCCATTTTTATAAAGCAACTACAGTTTCTACACAATATACGTTTACATTTTTGTAGATTTATGTGCTATAGTTTTTGAGTAGCAAGCAAAAAGCGAATTTTGGATTCTTTGTGCTGATATGACCTGTTTTCGATACCAATCTGAGTACGAGAACTTTGAATGTTTCTATCAAATTTGATAAATTACTTTTTGCAGCCAAGATAATGTTTCCAACAAACACTGCGCAGACGGATTGGCGAACATGCTTAAACCGCTGATCAAGACTATATATATCTCATGGTGTTTTTGAAGCTGATGCGTATAAAGAACTCAACATTTAAGTACCAATGGAAAATCTGCAGATCGATTCTGAAATGGAAAAAAGTCGTGCTTTTTATAGAAGAGGGCCACCTGCGACAACATTGTTGCCTTGTGTTTTATCTCTATTTGCAGTGTCCTGGCTTATCCACTGATTTTTACTTTTACGAATGTCTTAACTTTGTTTCTCAATTTCTATTTGTCTCTAAACTCGTGTTTTATCCCTTTCTAATGCGAACAAAACCCTAGAAATTTTCACACATAAATTTTGTATCACTGGCGAGATTTAAATGTTTTGATATTTACAGAGAGAATATCGTATATTGCGGTTGTTTTTGAATACATTCAAGAGAAGCTGTGAATTGTGGTTTGTCAAAAAAGAAATGAACAAAAAAGGAAAAAAGTCGAACGAATGGAAACAAAAGAAGAACATGTGTGTCCCCACACTTTATGAGGTTCGCTATTTTTCTTCTTTTTTTCCTCTTTCAAACTTTCGAAAACAATATAAAAATGCAACCAAACACAAAAAGCGTATGTGTTTTCCTATTACATTTTCTCGAAAGGGGTTGGTTTTCAATCCACTCATCATTTAATAAGTTTGTGCTTATGTTTGCATCTGATATATAAATTTTAAAAACAATTTTTAATTAGCAGTAAAGTTTGTTAATGTCACCGCATATCTATCTATTGTTTAATGAGTACATAAATATATGTTTATTTGTTCGTAAATAAAAAAAAAATATATATACATATTCAAATTGGTTATGGAATCTAAACTAAAGACTCTTGAAAACTTATTCACAATATTGTTCCGTTTCTTGATATCATAGGGTTAACGCAACAGCTACATTTCTTCGCTTCGTGTATTTAGTTTGTTTAATTCTTTTATTTCTTCTGTATATTGTGGGAGAACGATTTTCAATTTGACACTTTTGTTGTTAGGTTTTAGTTGGTCTTGTAAAGTGTGGAAAATATCAAGTGGCAAAAGAATTATGGATTTCAATTAAATGTTTTCTTTCAACAACGAAATGTCGTAAGTGTGGGAAGATTTTCCTGCTTCCTTCCTTTCCTTGGGAAACATGTAGAGAGGGCATGAAAGTTTTTTATATTACCTAAATAACATAAAATTAAAAGTAATTCATCTTAGACTTGGATATGCATGAACAGTGTATGAAAAATTCTTCATAGTCTTTTAAGAGCGAAAGCAGCGATCGTTAGATGCAAAAGTAAGTGATGCACACGAGAGGGGTTTGAAAAGTAGATATTCCCTTTGATTAACCTAAAATTTAGGTCGAATTTATTTCTAATCCTCAGTCCGTCTATACACCTGCAGTTGCTGCAGTATACTAAAAATCAATGTTTTGAGAGCTTAAGGTGTGACGGTCTTCTCATATGCGCAAATGCTAATCAAGCCACGCTTCAAACTAAGCATAGCTCGTCAAAGAAATATTTTCTTTTTTAATTTGCTATTTGCGGGAAATTTTACTCGTGGTGTGGACAAACAGACACGATACGATATTTCAAAGCGCCAAAAAAAGAAAAATAAGACACTTTTTTTTTAGAATGACCAATTACTCAGGTCAGCGCTCTCTACCTTGCTCTGATTTGAACCGCAATTCCCGAACACTAATGCGGATGATCTATTAACATTAACCTCACAGTTGAAAGTTCATGGCTCTGTATTTGCTGGTATCAGCTGGGTGAAGTGTAGTGTTAACTGATGAAATCCAAGAAAACTACCTTTGGGAACTACTGCTAGTGTTTGCCAATAAAACTAAGTGGGTTACTAAGGACAGAATGGTCATAAGTCATGATGAAATGACAAGGCTCAGTCATATTTTGTAAGGCCCGTTCGGGGAACATTAGCGACCGCGAACTCAAACGAACCGCAATCAGGTGACTTTACCTTTTGTAATTACCGTTTGTTCCAATTGACGACTCATGGACTGTCTCAGCAATGCATTGATTCTTATGATGCGTATTCGCAAACCGATTTAGAAAGACGGGTTGCTTCTTCAACATGGGATTCCCTTATTGTCAAAGAACTAGGGAATGTAGTGGCTACCGGCGGAGCGCACTTTCAATAAAATATTTTGCATTAATTTTTGTTTATAACACGTACAACGTTCAACTTTACGAACAATATGACTGAGAATATCATCACATATCTAATCACATCAAATATAAGTGTTCATTACATCCATGTATGTATTCATCAACGCACCTTTTATCGTAGATATGCTCGAATAGCATGCAAGGATTTAATGATTAATGCCACGAAAACAAAAAAAAAAAAAAGGTAACGTGTGCACCTCAAACCGCTCGAACGGCTCATTTCATTATTTGTGAATATATTCGTATTAGCAGATTTTCAAGGGATGTAATCAAAACACGAAGAAGAAGATACACGCACACCGGCGTTGATAAAAGGTAAATCAAAGTTAAAATATTCAAAGAGTATAAAGAGTAGAAAACAAAAAGTGCGACCAGCACGAGCCGTAAATCGCTGAAATAACAAAAACAAACGCATATATTGGAACATATAATAAATACTCTCACAAACATACGCATACGCACAAGCATACCTTTGTAACAGAATTGTAATCAGAAAACTGCAAATGCACGTTTCACCAAACCCACGGGGTGGGTAAAGACGACGGGAGGTGGTGGGTGGTGGTGTTCAATGAATGGGCAGACAAGGTGAGTGCTTTTTGTTTTTCACATCAAATACAATAAATTAAAACCTGCTTCCCTCACTTGCCGTTGTTTTGCTGTTTTGTTACAACAAACACAGCTGAGCCTCAAAAAGAGAGAAATTATGGTATTAAGTAATGTGTAAGGGTGTAAAGCCTGGAAAAGATTAAAAAAAATAAAGTCATGATTTTGTCCTTTCGGGCTTTTGCTTTTGACGATTAAAATCGGTTCTAGCAAAGAGTCAAAGTAAAGTTGATGAATTCCTACCATCATCTAATGAAATATTTTTTATAAATAAAAACTTGCAACTTTTGCCCGGTTTGTGTTAAACATAAGGTCCACATTAAAATTGGTTAATTACACTTTTTCCATATATGGAACTATAGTCAAGAGTCAAAGAATCTTATAAGCACTATAATCCCTTTCTCTTCTATATGCTTATTGGAATTTTTCCAGTTCAAAAAAAAACAAGAGAGAAAAAAACGAAACCCTCATCAGTCCACATTGTGCCCGTATGGTAAAAGTTTATTATGCTGAAATTGCATAAACAACTAATTTGGCACGCTCTCTTCTCTAGTTCTGCGATGGTATAAATATAAGTGCTTATGTGTGTTTCCTTGAATATTTTCCTACCACTAAGCTATAGATTTATTTATTACTTTACCTCAGCATCGCTTACCTGGGTACTACCTATGTATGCATATGCGTGTATGTGGGTGTGTGTTCTATATGTATTCATTCATTTATTTAGTCCTTTTCATTTAACGACAGACCGTCCTTCTTCTCATCATCATCATCATCATCATCGTCATCATCATCATCATCATCATCATCATTGCCATCATAAAAATGTTCAAAATATCACGTGCTATTGTTTTCTATTCAGTGCGCATGCATAACACAAATAAAATGCAGTTTAGGGTTGAAATGTATACATGTGAATAAGTAGGTATGGGTACGAGTATGTGTATGCTTGTCAGGGTTTTGTTACCGTTTTTTTTGTGATAACACCTTTTGAAAAGGTAGGTTTACAGTTCAGATATAAAAATATACGGTTAGCTTTAATTCAACTCATGCCAATAATAATGTTCCCTTAAAAGATTATCCGTTTGAATTATTTTCATAGAAATGAAGTACAAATTTAGGTAATAAATTGATTGTATTTGCGCTCCAAGCTTGAAATATGGTTATCTGTGTAGGTAAGGCGGAAGAAGCATAAAATATTTCCTAATTCAAAAAAGAAAAATTAGTTTTCTTTAGCAATTCTATGCTTTAAATTGTCTCCGAGATGCTTTAACTTTCATATTCATCATGGAGCATATATCAGATTTACCAAATACGATCCTGCAAACAATCATTCTGCTTTTAAGCTACTGGAGATATGGGCCTAGAAGTTAAATGCCTCTTTCCAATTGGCGTCAATAAATAGAAAAAGAACGAAAAGAGTGTGAAGATAAGTGGGTAATAAAGTCGGCTCGTAAAAAAGTTAACCTTTCTTGTCCTTGAAGAAAAGCTTGTTAATAAATTTGATGAGCGTGCAACTTTCTTCCAAAGGAATGGAATCGAACTGCAACTTTCTTCGAAAGGAATGGAATCGAAACGATATCTTTGGCCGCAAACGTTATCAGGTGAAGATCGAAACAAGGATTCATTACAAATAAAGCTACGTTCCGCTAGATCTTTTTAAAAGTGGAACCTTAAATCGACTTCAGTAACAAATTGATTTCAAAAGAAGACTATGACAGTGGGCCATGACCGCCCATTAAGTACATTTCATCCTAAAAGGACTTTTCAAAATAATGGCTTATATGGAAAGTGGGCGAAAAAGTGGTCAAATCTGAATTTGCATTTTCAATAGCCCTTTTTTTTATTTATTGTCTACTCCTCTATATATCTTGTAAATTTACAAAATATGGGTTTAAAGGCTGCCGGATAATTTAGATCATATATTCGCCTGCATTGAAAATTTACTGCACTTGAGAAGAATACAAGACGAGTAGATAAGTTTAGATCGATGCAGAAAGTGGTTCTGAGCAGATTGGTCTAATAAAAGATAGTTCTATCTCGAGTTCTTCTAAGTGTTATATACATCTGCAAAAACTTAACGTACCCTTGTACTAATGTGGTATCGACATAGAGTATAAAAATTAAAGTAAAATATTTCTACATTTGAAAAGCTTGTACGCTAATAACAAATGGATATAAGTACAGACTCAAAGCAAAGTTATGATCGAACATCTCTCGACGATCGCAGTCTCTAAAAACTGGTAAGAAGCAAATCAAAACAACTCCCTCCAGATCTGTTGGCCAAGAAGCCTAAACGTAAAACTTAATTGTTTTAGGCAGACTTAAGGCCCTTGGATTTCTTTAGTAACATCATGCTAAAAGATAAACTCCCAGAACTATTAGACTGTCCACTATATCCGACGATATACTATTCCAGAATGAATTTTTGCATGTCAATGAAACGTTCGAAATATTTGGAATATTTACAGACTATAAACAATCAAAAAGAGAAGTTCTTATAAACAAGCAAAGCTTTCACAAAAAGGCTACCCTATATCTAATGATTTGTGAAAAAAAAAAAGAATTTGGTTTATAAAAGTTAGTTAGTTACAGTTATACGACCTTTAATTATTGAGGCTCAAGCTTCGACAAATGTAAGATAGCGTAGTTTATTCGGACTTCATTTTAAAGTCAAAGTTTACTTAAGTCAGTCAATATTATTTGATAGGAATATTGTTTAGTGACATCACTTTACACGTTGTACGTACATATATTGGAAAAGATATAATTTTGATTTTTGCAATATTTTCTAATTTGTATTAAGTTTAGTTTCGCTGTCAGTGAAAACTATCAGATCTGTCTGTCAGTTTTATATATAGACGACACTGATGCATAACAATCCAACTACCGTTGTTGCTACTACTCGAAACCATATCGGGGAAGAACAACAGCAACAGCAGCAACAAAAGCAAGAGCAACCCTTTTGCATATATGCTCCATAGTGAAAAATGAAACGAGTAACCTCGTAGCAATTTCAATACTTGACAGATGGCATGTTGTCTGAGGCTTGAACTTGAAATACCAGATTCAACTCAAATGTAAAAAAGTGAAGCAATTTGGCACACGTTGCAGTTTTACAATTTTTTGTTTTATTTTTTTTTTTGCTTTATTCGTCTTTTTTCAACGAAAATGCCTTTTTTACCTTGACTCGCGCCTGCTTGGTCGATTTGAAAGGGTAATGGGTGTACGTACGTAAACAACAATAACAATTGCAAAATACGTTTAGATAAGAGACTCGATTTCGTAGTTAGAGAGCAAAATAATATAAAACACTTGAATTCACAGTAAACAGTAAACATTTCTATACGCGTCCACTGTTAGAAACAGGGAGAGAGAGAGAGAGAGAAAACAAACGCAAAAGGAAACTTAGAATGGAAGAAAAACGTGCAATAAAATGCTTTGATATTCTGGGGGCAACTCTACTTGCGAAGAATTTGGGAGAGTGAAACTAAAATTACATTTTATGTGTAGATGATCCAGCTTTTAGTAGCATTTTTTATAGGTTATGTTTACATTTATGAGTTCTTTTTTTCGTCTATGAAGCAAACATGATTGTTAGACGGAAGCATTTTAAGCTCATTCTCACTTGGTGTTGTTAGTGTCCTTTTTTTGTCGTTTGGTCCAGGTTAACTAACGATTGCTGGCTTAGGCAGCAAGCAAACAAAAAAAAAGAAAGATTTAAATTTGCTTACGGTAATAAAAAAAGATTTGGTTTTTTTCTATTAAACTTTTATTGCTTAAAAATTGCAGGTTTAGTATTGAAATTTAAATTTCTTTAAAGGGTTGTGCTCTTTAAACATTTGCTAGTTTTTCACCCCATTTTAAAACAAAAAAAAGAGAAGAAAAGAGGAAGAATGTATTATTGTTTCCATTATAATAACGCTTAAGTACGCTTGATCAACCTGAAAGAGAAAGGAAGAATTGAATTGAAACTTACTTTAAACAAAAAAAAAAAACCAAAAACACGGAATAAAGTGATTATGCATAATCGTTGCCACTTCTGTTGTGCTGTTGTTCGGTACTTTGACTGGCTTTTTCATTTACCATCGCCACCACCATCAGCAGCATTATAGTATATTAATAAATGACGGCAAACCAACCTGATGACGATGATGATGATGATGATGATGATGAGAACGATGATAAAAGAGCTTAAGGATTTTTGCACTAACATCCTAATATCTGCTTACAGTTGTTGCATTAATGACATAAGCGTTACTTTGTTTTTTTTTTTTTTCTTCCTTTGCATATGACACATTCGGAGTGAGAAAAACTTTTAAAGCGCATTAGGAGAGTGTAAAAAAAAAAGTGAGAAATATATAAATTAGATTAATTGATGGAAATGCTTAATACAACAACACAAAGCGCGCGGGTAGATGAAGTCTTCGCCTGCAAAGGCAATAGATGCAGCGAAACTGTTTGACACAACTTAGTGAAGAGGAAGCGACAGATCATCAGGCGATGAATACCCTTATCGGTGTATTATTACAACGTTGCTGAACGTGTCAAATGATGATTTCAAAGGTAGGCAGCCTGCCATTTCTGCATATTTTGCTTACTAATGATTATGACTGTAATGGTGGTTGTGTTTCGTTGATAGTCAATTCGTGTTTTGTTTACATTTGCGCGAGGTGTGAAAATGGTAGCGATTAATTAAGTGAAGTGGAAACATTTTTCGTATGATCTTAAGTCCTTAGAGGGGAGTGTCGAAGTCGTACAAACACCTAGATGGCTGTATTGGAAACGCGTTGTCTTACGGTGCCCGACGACAAGCGAGTTATATAAAATATACCGTATAGTGTCCGCGATGAAATGTAACTATTCCCATCATTTATGGGGATCTACTACGCCTGACGGCCAAGGATCTTTCCTTCTCTCTAGGCAAACAGAAGCTTATCCCTTAATATTTAATGCCTCGCGACTTTATGATAACCAAACCCACCAAAAAAATTCCTGAAATCATTCTTGGCTGTTGGAGAAGCTCAAAACAGCCTACAGTCATGTATTAGATCGATAATTAGCAATCATGCTAATGTGTTGATGCCTCGGACGTCTACGGTATTGTGAATATATGGGGATAAAGTTTTCTTGGACAAAAGCAAACGAATTACGAGGCGGCAGTCTGACGAACTGGCTCTATTATTAAGCGATAGCCAGCGGCTCGATCGCATGCCACGTAAGTCTGGAATGGTACGCACCACACTTTTCGCTGTTGACAAGGCGAGGCGTACAAAACACCGCTAATATTTTATGCGTTTATTATTTTCGGGTAATCAGAGCCACCAAGAAACTACTATCCAGTTGTCAGTATTTCATCGCTCCCACTTAGCAATTGGGATATTATGCTTTACGGTGTTGAGTGGAACAATATTTGAAAAGAAGGATGCTTTTCTTGATCTGTTTGTATCGTCTAAACGCGCAATAAATTTTTATTTCATTATCTATAACAAAGCAAAGTTAGCTTTTTATTTCTGCAACCATTAATTTTCCTTTTCAGTGGAACTGACAACGATTTCTACCTACTTTTTCTTGTTTGGTTAGTTTATCGTAAGGGATTTTCCGACTTGATAGAAAACCCTCGGTAATTAACTAAATAAAAATTAAAAACAATCACTAGAATGAAAAGAAAACAAGCGCCTGCGCCCGCCTTAACAACAGTACACAACGCTATCCTTGATCTTACTTGCACGAGATTTACGGTAAACAATAGAATACCGAAATAAATATTTGATAGATATTTACCTAAAATCAAATGCCGTAAACATATGTGTACAATAGTTTAGGCAGTCTGTCTTATGGTGAATGGTTTCTACAAAGAGAAGGAAATTAAAAGTAAAAATTACTTCGCACCTTCAGCGTAACTAGTGTGAAACAAAGTTATTTCCAAATAATTTCTCACTTTTCGTATCTCACATATATTCGTTTAGGTCTACACAATGTCTTGCTGCGAATGAATATTTGCTGTGTCGGACTAAACGACATTCGTCAACATTTGGCAAACACATGTTAACAAAATGTTAATATAACGCCTTTACCTCCTAATCGGAATTTTTGTTTGCCTTTCGTTCCTTGTATGTATTTAAATGTGAGGGAAAAATGTGGTTTTTTAAAATTCTAACGAATCTGTAGAAATCTTTAAAATGGCTTGCCAAGTTTAAGGTTGAAGTGGCGACATACGAAGAATTCTGAGAAAAAAGCTTTTTTCGCAAAATTTATCAGAGATTTCAGAGAGGCAAGAAACTCTCTACTCATCTAGAGCAAGGTCTTTTAAGAGAAGTCCATTTGTTTCCAAAGAATCGTAAGAGAATCTCGAGCCCGTTTCCCATTGAGAAAAACCTTGAAGTTGAACTTTTTTGCAATATTTTAAAAGCGGACGCTTGGACATTGTTTAATGATTTTCCATCTGCTTTTTTTTGTTTACACCATTTCGTGAGAAGGAGCTCTGCTCCTTATCGTAGCCCTTTTGGCAAAACCGTTTAGCTATAATTTCACTTTCTAACCTGAGCCGGTGTTCCGTAACACTTTGCTTCTTTTATTACATTAGCGTCAAGCGCTTTCCACTTTGTTTGGTGCGTGACGAGATTATCTCCAAATTCCGTCTATCCCGTTCATATCGTCGCTTCAGACGGACGAAGAAAAAAGTGTCTTCTGTAACGTCACATACCACTGCATGCAAGCAAAATTTGATTTTAAATGTACAAACACATACGATCACTGTTAGTTGAATACTATAGAGGAGAAGAATGGCCCTACGGTCCTATGTGAGGAGTGTGTTTAACCTTGTGTGTGTTTAGTCTTGCCAGTCCCTTCTTAGGCTGTGTCTCGCCAGAACTTTAGCATCGCAGTCTCTTGAGTGCTGTATTTCTGCTATTCCTTTGCCAAGTGATCAACTGAATGTAGCCATTATTGTCAAAGCACACGTACTGTATGCTTCATAGATATGTCTCACAGGGTTCAGCGCGTCGGGCGTTAACAGCCATTCTTAACTGTGTACAATGGAGGCCGCTTGCATTTAGATAAAGTATTTATGAATACATTTTCTCTTTTGCTTTATTTACTTTTCTTACTTCCCGATCATTTCAAACTTATGGAAGAGAACTTCAGTTGTTTGCTTAGTATTTGATCACTATACAGTTCATTGTTTTCCCAGGCATTTTAATGACATGTTGTCAAAGCTGTTAATTTAAACTCGGATGTATAGCGCTGCTCTGCAAAAGCAAATACATAACATGTTTTGCTCGTACGTTCATTACAAACTCCTGCCAATGAATCTATGTTTTAAGTCGAACATTATACACCCAACTTAACAAAACAACATGCTAGATAGCCATAGACAAAAAAAAAAAGCAAAGCGAGATTGTTGAAAACTGCTTGACTTAAGGAGAAGTTCTTCACCTCTTTCTAGTGTACACGATCGTCGAGTGTTTGCGACTTATAGAAGCTCTTGTGAATTTTACTTAAAAATTAAATCAAATTTAAATAAACCTTTTGATGAGGAGTTACATATGACCTGAAAAATTTGATGAAACTGAACAGGAACGATGTATATGAAATGTTTACTTTAAGCGCAACTTTTGACACGATCACGATCACGGAATGGCTTCGTAAGCTACAGCACAAAATGAAGGGAAGAAAAAGAAGAAAAAAAAAAATTAAAACGGCGTCAATGTAACGTTGACTAAATGACTCATTTGCAAATGTAAGCAACATAAAAATAAAAATGAAATTATTATTATTATTATTAACTTTAATTGTCTCTAGTCGTGGTGTTGTGTAACGTATACACGCGAGAACACAACTCGTCTTGTTTACTGCCAAATATACGAGGTTTTTGTGAACAACAATGCTCTTTATGCAGCAGTCTCTCGCTTTTGTTTTTGAAGTCAATGTCCTTCTGCGTGCAAATAATGCTTGTATGTGAGATTATAAACTTTAATTAAAACTATAGCATTTGACACTTTTTTTTATTGCTTACGCTTAACATGATTTCTCGCTCTTTTTTGTTAAAGGAATTTCTGGCATTATTATGATGACGTTACGTTCTAAAAATAGTTTTTAAACTTTGAATTGCTTTTTTATGTATGTAATTGTTACTAAGCATATGTTAAAAAATATTATGTATGTATGTATGTATGTATGTATGTATGTTTGTATGTACATTTATTAAATGTTGCGGCCTGAGACACGATCGCCATCATCGCCATCATTTTATTCACAAATGTTTAGATTAATTTAGAAACTTTAATTGTAATGCAGACGCATGTGCTTATTGACTTTTGAATTTAAGGAAATGTAGTGAACGTAGTATTTAGGCTTCAATTGAAATGTCATTCACACATAGGTTATTAGGGAAAAAAATTGTGTTTTCTTTTCTTTTTTTTTTTTTTTTATTATTATATTTCTTAGAGCTTTAAGAGAGTTATCATACTCGATAAGCCTCCTCTCTGACTCATATATGGCAA
>CCAG010008024.1:0-124199 GCA_001077435.1 Glossina morsitans morsitans
CTGAGCCAGTCGTCCCCTACCCGTAAGTCAAGTACCTATCTGCTGTTTAGAGACAACGACTAGGCTGAGCCAGTCATCCCATATCATTAAAGTTAAAAAAAAAAAAGAATTATCCCTATCAGTAAAGCCGAAAAATAAGGAACTAATTTATCCGATATCACTTATCTCCTTGGCTGCTGTAGCAGAAATAAAGAGCCGAGCGTGTTGTGTCACGGTCTTTTATAGTCGCTTTAATAAGTATTTATTTTTTATTTGCTGTAATATATTTTAGATGGGTAAATATATATATATACAAATTACACGCTGAACACACAAGGGGCACATAAGACCACCGCCGAGGTATTTGGCAACGCTAGAATTCCTACTTTGCATACTTTGCGTTGTTCGCCCAGAGTCACCAGAAGCTGTTGACGAGTTTTCGGCGGTCTCGATAGTCTCCCTGTCCGCATTATAACCGGTTGAAGGCATGAAATTTTGTTTTTGTTGGTCAGTAAAACAATTTACAAATTAAAATTTTCAATCTCTCGCGTTATATTCAAAAAACAAAAAAATCAATATAAACGTATATTAAAAAAACAAAAATCCATAAAACTTCTCTATAGCAAATAAAATTGAAAATTGGAATAAAAATGAAAAAGAGATTGTCAAAAAACTTTTCTTCTCTTCAACTTCAATACAAAACGATGAACTGAAGCGGAAACTTTGAGAGGATTACTTAAGCCCAAGAACCATAGAGGACATATTACAAATCAAAATTAAAAGCCATATATATCCCGGCATTGACGGTTGTTAATTGTCATAAAATTAGTGATCGAGTTTATTTGCCAGCGTTTTTCTAATTTCCTCTAAAAACAAGGTTGTTCGTTTATGGAGATTCCAAATTAAAATGTAAAAGAATATGCGTCGTTACAAAATGGAACTGGAAATTGAAAGTAAATTATTAATATGTAAGAGTTATTGTGATTATTATTATTATTCTTTTCCGAATTCACTTGAATACTATTTTCTGTAGATGCTGTACGATGGTTATCGAAAAGGGCATCGATCAAGATCGTGGTATGTATAAAAGCCAAACAAAATCACAGTAATATATCGCGGGAAATATTGTCACCACATAGTTCGAGAAGATTGATTGGATTTAGATGGTAGATGGTGACGATGATTGCTGTTGCGGGTAGATTTTTAGCGGCCATTTCTCTTGCGCGAGATACTATTATTATTTTGGTTTTGTGTTAATTTATCTAATTTTTTTCCTCTTCTATTTACTTAATTAATTGAGATCAAGGATGTATTTTAATGTAATTCAAAAAATATATAATTTTTTTATTATTATAGTAAAATATATAATAATTCAGCACAAATATTAAAATCTTCAAATTTATGATTAAATGTCAAAATATCTTCTTTTTTTTATTTGCGAGCCAGGAAATCATACATATAAATATATTTTGTATGTTGTGACCTTCGCCATGTAATGATTTTACGGAAAGTGATCTTTCAATTAACAGTTTGAGTCCCACACGGTTTTGAAAAAACACTGTCGAAGAATCCCAGACAGCGCAATCGCGCAATCGCGCTGTCTGGGTTTTATGTCGAGAAATCCCAGACAGTTTTGAAATAAAATCTAAACAGCGCGATTGGGCTGCTTGGGATTCTTCGACAGTTTTTTTTCAAAACTGCCTGGGTTTTCTCGACATGAAATCTGAACAGCGCGATTGTGCTGCTTGGTACTCAAACGGTTAAATTTTCCTAGTCGGAATATCAAAACCGATTCAATATTTGACATATGGTTAGTGATGTCTTAACGACGTTGTTCAGAATGCGGCCGCAAATGTAAGGAGAAACCATCAAATATTATTTTTACGTGAAGTTTATGAAATATTTTTCAAATTTTTCGTTTTTTTTTTTCGTAATTAAATACATTTTTATTTTACACACAATTACAACAGTTTATCCAATCGCCTTTCCCGATGATCCTGTTGATGGTTTCTTTGGCAGAATCAGTTAATAATCGTATTTCAGCACGAATGTTGTTTTTTTAAGAGAGCATTATGTAAAATATGCCACGCCTAATTGTTGAAATGTCCGGCTTATAATGGGCAATTCCTTAAATTCTTAAAACTTTCTTTTCAAGCTGTTGAGTATTTTACTCTCTTTTGTAATTTATGATCAGCATAACAGATTGAAGCCTGCAAATCTATGCTTAGATGTCAGTCTATCAAAATGTCGCAAAATGTTCCAATGGCAATGTGACATATGCTCCTGCCTATGGTTGTGATTCGTGACGTCCGTGTGATGTCGTTCCGAATATAGCTGCAAATGTTATTTACCATTGCTACGATCAATTATAAATTTTATAACACTGTTACAGTTAACTTCGAATGTAACAAAAAAAAAACTTTTATTTAGGAAAAATTAGTTTCTAAAAAAATATCTCAACCTTCTTAGATGTGTTTATAGGCACAAAGTATAATTAGGATGGTAGTCACTTACCTGAAAGTGAGTTAGATTAGCTGTTAGCTGTTAGCTGTTGTCTTCAGCTGTTTGGCAAAAGGTAAGAAAAGCTAAATTTTTGATACGTGGTTACCCGCCATGTTATCAAGTTTTCGTGTACCTAGCGATGGAATGCAAACTATGCGTTCTAATTGTTTAATGCACTGTATTATTGCAGTAACGCATGAATCGTTCAAAGGTTATGGGAAACAATAATCAAAAAGTTCGTTTAATATCCTTCAACGGATGCCGTAACTGAGCGCAATTTCACATTTCGTCACAGCACGTAGAAGCAAGATGAAACTAGGTTTCTAATGTGTTACTTTATTAACGGTTATTTTTAAATCGTTCTTCGTAGCAGAAATCATCGCTCCACGAGCCAAGTAATATTTGTTACATTTTTTTAATTTATTCACTTATTTATTATTTCTATTTTTGGCATTTCACTCTTAATGATTTTTACCCATCATCCATCATATTATTGTTTCACACTAAAATTTTATTGTCAGTTGTGTCAATCTGAAATACATATATATGTTAAAGGAGTTATAAACTATGTATGCACTTCATTAGATCGATGCATCGATTTAATCGTTGTATTCATTACAATAAGGATTTGAGATAGAAAGCAGTAAAGCCTATATAGTAGATATGTTTTAGACGAGGGACATAGACTAGGTTTCAAAGTAGACGGGACGTGACACCTGCACGTATTATAGCAAAACGATTGAAAATTGCCGATTATAATAAAAATTAAGCTAAAATTCTTGAAAAATATGCATCAGCCATATCCAGATCTAAGGAAGTCCAATGAGTATTCATCGTACGGTTTTATTAATGATTGAGCTGGAAATTTGAAATTTGGCATACACAAGAGCAATTTGAAAATGCTAGCGAAAGAATTTTGAGTTTCTGAACGTTTTCAGCAGCGGTTAGTGCCTAACTATCAGATTGAATGTATATTACTTGGATGTATTGTCCCGTTGGCCTATTTAGCGCGCTAGAGTTACCTACTAGAGCTCATTTTACCACAGCCGCCGCAAAACAACCCGAAACTTTGCCAACTGCTACGCAGGAGCAAAGATCATTGCAGTTGCTACTGAACTCTGGGGTATCAAAAAGAATTTGCTTCTTACCCTCGATATTGAGGTAAGTTATGATAGAAATTTTTAGCGCATATTAACGTCTAGTGGAATAACGACGCCAATCGTCCAACTGAAAAAGTTCGAGAGATGGTGGGCATCTCAGATTCGCCCCAAAGCGAATATAATTTTTTTCTTAATTTACTTATAAATTACTTTTGCGAACAAATGACAGGAATCTTATACTAGATTGTTCTCACATCACAAATAAATACCCACAAGTATCAACACTAATAAAATAATTATAAGGATTAGGATGAAATAAAATTTTTTCTGTAATTGGAAAAATCATTTATGCAGTAATTAATAGATTTCAGGATTTAAGTCAAATGATGCGAACTAACCTTGAAAGCTTTTTGGTGCAGTTTATCGGCATCGCTTAATTCGTCGGCACCTCTCCCTACAGCATCTCTGGCCTGTTGGGCATGAAATTCAACCCTTTGTACAGTTTCGCTCTACATAAATATAAATTAATTTTGTTAATAACTTTCCTCGTTCATATTATCGGTATTGCAAAGTTGTTACAAAGTTACAAAATGCGGATTTTCTAATAAAATGAAGTCATCGTAAGGGTCTTTTAAAACAGTGTTTACTCTTGACGCAAACACTTTAGAGAACCAATTTTCGATTTCACAATAAGCATAAGTTTCGTTCAGAAAGTTCGCATGCAATTGCTACAAGTATTAAGGTGTGAAAGTAAGTCCTAAGGTATATAACGCGACACATTGAGCGACACGCTTAATGCATTCCAATTCATATCTATTGCTTTGATTGATTTTTGCAATTTGGGTATACACCCAATTCTCTTTTTACACGAATTTGATTTAACACAAGTTCAAAAGAAAAAAAAATCTTTTTTTACACGAATTATTTTCTTTTAACACGATTTTTAATATTCCAGGAGTTTTTCTTGAATCTCACAGAGCAAAGAGCGAGATTTTTTATAAAATATTTAATGAATTAAAATGTGTAAGCACGAAATAAATTAAGTGAACTCTAACAAGAACTTTTTAATATTGTTTACACCTAATTCTCTTTTTACACGAATTTTTTTACACGTATTTTTTGGGAACGTATCTATCGTGTAAAAAGAGAATTAGGTGTAATGTAATTACTTTACCATGTTTTCGAGGCCGTACTATTTAAAGGAATCAAAAAATTGTTGTTAAAACTGTTTGGCACTAAGA
Source organism: Glossina morsitans morsitans (assembly GCA_001077435.1). Classification (NCBI taxonomy): domain Eukaryota; kingdom Metazoa; phylum Arthropoda; class Insecta; order Diptera; family Glossinidae; genus Glossina; species Glossina morsitans. Next base: position 4,823 of record CCAG010008024.1, read on the forward strand.
GTAATTTGGCTTAGAGTACAGTATGTTTGCTTGATGTGAGCAAAAGTAGAGCGTTTTTGTATTTTTACAACATGATCGTTGCTGGCGGTTTATTTAAGTAATTATCGGTTAGTCCTTCCATAAGAAGTTTTAGCCTTCGATAGGTATCTATCAGAAGTATTCCCTTTTTCTTGTTTCTAGTCCTTTGTGCACACGTCACCGAATGATGTAAGATTTAGAATTTCACTTTTAAGATCCCGGAATAGGCTTTGAAGACCTCGGTCGCCTGAAAACTCTGATTAAATTTAGTCTGTATTTCGATGAACTGAGTGAAGATCACTTTGACTTGGAAATTGAAGTAAAATGAAGGAGTATCGCATGCGATAACCTTCCCCCTATTTGAATTCGAAATCGCATCAAGGCAGATGGACATGGCGTCTATTTTCACCTCAATAATTTTACTATTCACATCAGCACTCCGACCTTTTCATAAGGATTCAGGACGGTCGCCTCATTTGTTCGCACTTGTCTTTCTTAACGCCAGACCGTAACAAGTAGCATGCTGAACCTATCACGATGGCTGGTTTTAGAACGAGATAGCAGTAACACCGCAATTTGACGCAGAGCTGGCAAAACCGCGGAACTTTTTGGTAGGTTTTTAATAAAGTGGACCTTGCCGATGTTGTTAGTTATGCGATAATTTAACGAAAGAACATATATATGCCTGATATCGTGTATGTATTGCAAAAAAAAAAAAAAAATCCGCATTATTATTATCTTCTATTTCTAATATACTTTACCTGTTCCATTACTAAGGTTTGTATCTTTAAGAATAAAACGTGTACTTCTTCTATGGATTTTTCCAACTTTTTCAACTCATTGAAACGATCCATAAGATCTCTTAAGGTTTTACGCTCCTTTTCCGTTTCTTCCAGTATCTAAACGATTGCGAAAGAGGAAAACAAAAACTGAACTTACAGTAAAATCATTAAGAATGCGTTCGAATATGAATTGAAAATAAATTCAAAAGCTTACATTGCCCACAAATAAGTTGGTTGTCTTATTCGATATTAGTTCTTCTATTTCTTCTTCCGTGGCATTGCAATTGACTGTACAAAGATTCTTTGATTAGTACGTTATTATCATTATTCATCTTTCTCTTTTTTCTCTATCTCTTCTCTTACTTATTCTAGATTGCATTTGTAGATTTTTTTTTAGTTTTTGTTCATAGTATTGCAGGAATTCTTCATTGCGTGTCCACATGTTCACGTAGCTTTGATAGAGTCCATAGAATAGGGTACGTTTCATACGCGCCTCCAGACTGTAATCATCTTCCGCCGGTAGATTTGCTTTAAATTCTTGAAATTTACTCATCAATTGATTACCAAGACGGAGATTTTGTGTACGGAAATGTTCCATTTCGTTTTCTACACAAAGAAGAAGAAGAATAATGATTGAACGATTCGATTACCAACTCCTCGGAAACACTTTATATAGTTTATTATATATTTACCGTTATAGCTTCTGATATTTGTCGTCTGCACCATACGATTCATTGATTCCAAATTTGTGCTTATTTGAGCTAAATGCGTCCGTATTTCCGAGTACTAAGAAAAGAAAATAAACAAAGTAAATTTATCTGGCATTAATAGCAACTATGAACGAATCAACATCTTACTCTAATCTGCTCTTATCCACATATATATCTGAAGCATAAAATATCTCTCTCTCTCTCTCTCTCTCTCTCTCTCTCTCTCTCTCGTTATTGTTTTGAGTTATTTAATAAAATTACTACCCACTTATCCTCTAAATTTCTCGGTGAGAGCAAAGAAACCGTGAGGAGACCCACCCACCGTCTTTATTTGCCTAACTTGTTAGCAAATGTACGTATGTTCGGAATTCAAAAATTCAGAATTCAAATTAACGAAAGGTCTCTGCAATCCTCACAAATGCCAAAAAGATGTTACTAAGCGTAGTAATAACAACGGTAATAATTAAGCAAAAATATCTCCAAGGCCGGCGCAAATTGTAATTACTTGTGCACGTGACACGGAACGGCTGATAGCGAATTTTCCAACTGTTAGTGCTGCTAAGTACTAATTATGAAAATAGGACGGACGGTCAATGGAAACCATCAGATTCGTATGGGAAGTTAGTAACAAAGAATGGTATTAAAAGACCTGCATCATTCTACTCCAATTGGTGATATCCAAATCGGCATTCAAAAGCTGAAATTGAAGGTTCGTAATGTCTCCAGCATGTATCGGAGATTTACTAAAGATCCGCTGCCGATATTTTATATGATCTTGGAATCTAGTGTAAGTAATAAGAAGACTTACGACTTGAAATTGTTCAAATATGCTTGCCGCCCACAGAGTTGAAGCAAGCTCCTTTAAAAATCAGAGACATGCATCTAATGCCATCGGTGTCAAGATTTTGGAACTTGGTCAAGAACTTATCGCATGGAATAAGTCAAATGTGTTAAATGTGGCTTCGTGTGGATCATTTATCTAAATCTAGTATTAAAAGCGAAGACACCCCTCCAAAGTAAGTCAGGATTGTGGACGGACAAGAATTCATTGCGTAAAACAAATCTATTGTGTTAAATGCACCTAACTATGATGATTGTCTAACTAAATCCTCTACCAATAGTGACGATACCCCTCCAAAATTTGGCGTTTGTTTGCAAAATCTCTGTTCTTCCTAAAAAGGGACTTTTCGTCGCAGACTTTTGAAGATAATAATAATCTTCCTAATTACATTACATTATGTTTATATTTATTGGAAAATTCGAATCCTTTTTCAAAAAGTGAAGACTCGATTACGAAGCTCGTTCAGATAACAAACACTCTTATCAATAGGATGACGCTCTTAGTCTCTAAACTATGCAAATAAGTCTACAAATTGCTATGTGAAACGCCAGTGGGCTCTTCAAATGATAGGACTATCAAATACCTTAATACGACAGACTAAGCGAATTGCTCCTTTAAGAGACGGACTGCTTTTATTATCTGAAAGGAACTTGTTAGCCTAATAAGTTTTGTAAGACTTCAGACACAGAGAAAATATTGAAATTTCTAGACAGCCCATGTCCCACAGATTGCTTTACCTACGTTAAAACGCAATCCCCTGGTTATAATAGCGAGCGTGGAATAACTATTAAACCTTTGCCACCAAAAGTTCTCATCGTCTTAAGAATAATTTTTAACAATTTATGTTAGCATTGAAACACTGTGCAACTGAATGAAAAGCCGCTAATCATGGGGGCCAAGCCAAATAAAATGGAAAATGTAGGGAGCTCGTAGTTTGCTAATAACACTCTCTAAACTATTTTAAAGAATACATTTACAAAGACTACTCCCAGTTGTGGGGAAGAACTTTTTATTTCAGTGAGTGATGTCATCATGTTGTTTTTGCAAAAAGTATTGCGGTGACATATTCCTAGGCGTGGAAAAGTACCTTGGTAAGGTCCAGCATACTGGGCTACTTTTCAAACTTAAAAAAAATTGTTCCGATTTCCATGCAGTTGCTGCTTAAATCCTATGTATTTATGTTAGAATTAAAATTAGGTAAAGCCAACGTAGGTGGAGTGCGCAGGAGTGCCAGAAAATTTTCGACCGCTGACACAGCAATCATTTATTCATTCATTTAATAACCCCATGTACGTTTTCTGCAAATTCATCTCAATCCAATGGAGTATTCAAATAAACGCTGACAACCCTGCGTCTATTATTTGAACGGTAAATTATGGGTTTTTGGTCTGCACTATTTTTGTGAATGGCAACAATGTCAACAACTTTGTCGGTGTACTATCTCGGTTTTCATGTTGAACCAAAGAAGAATATGGAAGAGTCATATAAAAAGTAGTCGCCAGCAAGAAGAAGTAAAAGCCTGAGGACTTTATTTATCCAGAATTTGTTCAGAATCTCAACAAATGCATTTTATTTTAGAGGTATCGTCCAATCAATTTGGCCCTAGGGCGTACAAGTCTGGGAAACATCCAGTAACTCTTCCATCTTAGAGTTACTGCCCAGTTCATTAGCAACCAAAGCATTCATGATGACCTCGATTTTCCATTCAACAAAAATCGAATGCAACGCATTTCTCCGAATATCTTGTCAGACTAAGTAATCAGGTAAATTTCTTGGCAATATCTCTTCTGGACGAATCCAATGCAATAAGAAGACTGAAGAGGTATCATATACCGAATCTTTCATTTCGATATTAATGCACTTTTGTTCCTTTCCAATTCTTATTCCAATGAATTTTCCAAATTCAAGAGAAAAGACAAAAAGTTTTTTTTTACTTTCCGCATCTATTTTCAAAAAGAAAATACTTTTAAGAGTTTTCCTAATTTCTGGAATCATTTAGAAAAAAATTTAGAACGAAATAGAAACATTTTTCGACTTTACACCAGTTGTGTGTGGTACAGGGAGTACATTAAGTTTATGGGAATGTATGAATGCAAATGTGACTTGAGATAGACTATCAACACTATTTATTATACGAGTTGATTCAGAATCATTTTTGAATTGATTTAAGCCTCTGTATCCTTGTCTCCGTCTCTCTAAAATCTGTCGGTCGTCATTTTTAAGACACTTTGACGAAATTGGGTATAGGTGTGATCCAATTCATTTTTAATAGCGTCGATCCTTGACCCTGTCAGCTCATCGAATTCCGTTAATATATATATCTCGAGTCCTTCTGGCCATCGCATACTTCCGCAAAAATTTAATAATCCTAATACCCCTTGATAATAGGGCTATGCTTCGATTTCCTCGTTATTGACTGCGGACGAAGCAGACTGAAGATAGAAGATAGAAATCTTATGTATGAAGTTTTTTCCAAGCATTTCATTATAGACACAATCTGCCCTCTGAACTTGATAGAAGAATTTTCAAAACTTAGCAGTTAGTTATTATATTGACTTTCAGTTTTCGAAAAGGAAAAATCCTACAACTGACCATTTTGCGGAAACATCGCGTATCTTCGTATATTGATATCTAAACAATTGGCGAGAGATTCAGTCAATTATTACTCTTTATTTACCTTAAGGTGTCGAGACTTAAGAGCTTGTTTTTTTTGGTTTGTTGTTTGTGAAGGACCGATTACGATTATCCTTGTCGAGCATATAAAGCAAAACCCCGTCTTCTTTTCAATATTAATTTTCAATTCACTTTCACTTTGCATCTTAATGCATTATAAACGATCTGCCTGTCATCTGTTGCTCGATGACTCGATGATCACAAAAATTGAGACAAAATGTCCAAACTTTTGATATATACATCCTTATATTAGATCTGTATCTCAATCAATTATTTCAAAATATTCGTGAACCGTATCCGTAGCGTGATTAACTTAACAATATACCCGCAACGAATAAAAAGCCGCAATTAAACAGTGTGTACAGCTAGTCTTAATATTATTTGAAGGATCCCCGTGGGGTCAACGAATCTATTCGTTAGACCCGACATCCATGCATATCCAATGTTACATCAGATATATTATATTACATATAACTTTCTTGCTTCTTCTTGCATTTTCCTAAGTTCTTCTTCGATTGTTAAGAAGTTGAGAAGAAGTTGAAATTTTGAAAACTTACCGGATTCAATATGGCATCGACATTACTGGAATTTTGCAGCATTTTCTCTTCTTGCTCCAAGGTAAGAGAACCATTTGACGATAACCATGTATTTGAGCGCTTAAATGAAAACTAAAGCACATTAAACGTGTGTCTTGAGACAACGGCAACTGTGTGTGCAAGACAATTTGAAAAATGATATGCATATATCGTATCGAAACACGCACACAAAGCACAAATATATAACGAATAACGTATTACTCTTCTCAGATAGATATATATAGCTTTCTTTTATGATTTTGCTACATTCATGTTGTATAACTCTCGCTTACCTGCATTAATTCTGGCAATCGATCTCTAGCCATTTTCAAACGTGTAGTATTCACTTAGTATCACTTGCTATCTTGGTATTAGTTAATCAATCTCGATGAAGAGAGTACATGAAGTTCTTATATTTTATCAGAGGCGCCCGTAAAGTTTGATAAGATTTTTTCACACACACACACACACACACATACATACATACATACATACATACATACATACAAACATACATACATATACACACATACATATATACATACACATGTGTATTTCAATTATAAGATGCCTGAGTAGTTACAATGCACTTTATTAGCTACAAAATGAGAATTCGCCGATACATTTGTTACATTTGTACTATGGCTGGTAGCATAAGTGTTATTATTACATGAAACTTGAAAAGTTTATCACCATTCGATATAGATTTCATATATATATATATATATATAACGTGTTTGGTTGCAAAGAGCTTCAACTCAAGTCTTAATATTTATATCTTTATTTGTTAAGCTTATTGCGGTTGAAAATTCTTTTTCTTTCTCTTCCTTTTCCCAAAGTTTTGTTTTTTTTTTTATTTTTGAACTTTTTAATAAAGTTTGTTTTACTATATTAACTGGTGCGCACAAAGAAACTTGTGGAAAGAAAACTAATATTTCTTTTGTTTTGTTTTTTTTTTTTTTTTTGTTATTCTTCAATTCGTTTTCGATGACGACGATTTGATTAGCCAGCGTATTATTGTATGTTATTGCTTGCTTATATTAGTGTTAGTTGAACTGACTGACTGTAAAAATTGATTCATTTTTGCTTGTTTTTTTTGCTTTTCTTTTTGTTTTTTTCTAACATTTTCTACATCTCATATATATATACATATATATATATATATATATCTTTGTTTTGTTCTCTTGTCCTCATAGATTTCCTTTGAAAAAACTGTAAATACCACAACTACTGCCTTAACTATGATGACAACTATAACTATAACTAACATGATGATGACTGCAACTGCAAAGCGCTTTGCAAACAGCCGTCATAGATGGAGAAAACAAATCAAAGAGAAAAGATTATTCTCTGTGAGCTCTATAGGTTTCTATGACACAACGTAAATAGGTCGCGTCTCTACTGATGTACTATATATATATATATATATGTGATATATATATAGGTCTAGTCTGATGTGTATATATATATATATATAAATATATATATGTATATGTTTATAACATTCTGCATAGTATGTATGTATGTATGTATGTATGTATGTACGTATACACTAAGCTTTTTGATTTACAAGCGACTTGACTTACTAATAAAGTAAGCGTACTATACTGATTCTTTAATAATATAACGTATAAACGCGCTGTATAGCAAGCAAAAAAAAAAAAGAAAAAAAAACAAAAAATTCATGTAGATTCGTCTACCTTTCCGTCTTTGTGTATGTAATTGAACTGAAAAATATTCTCTTAATTGTAAACACAACCGCTTTTTTCTTTTCATTGCTACTTGGAAAATATTTGCTTTTTTTTTTTGAAATTACGTTATCAGGAGAATTTAGCGGTAAAACCGCTGAGAACATTGTACATGAAAGTCTTGTATATAATTAGGTTAATTACGCGCGAGGGTTTCGTTATTTATGTCCATCTTTAGGGTGATAAGGTATGATAATTTTATCAAACCGTTCATAACGCTTTCATGTAGTAGACACTGCAGTAGGCCGATTCCTCCCGATTTTTTATAATATATCGGCGAGAAGGAAATTTCTTAAAATTTTTGCATTTAATTTTGATTATATATCCGTTCTCTAGCCTTCAGGAAAATATTCAAGCCTTTGGGAATATGTTCTCTATATACGCCTGTGTACGATGCAGTGGCAAAGCAAGATTAAAGTTACTTTTTAAGTTTCATTGTCACCTTGGAGAGAAAGCCTGAATGCTTTCTCTTCAATGTTTGCTCCGTAAAGTGTATTTCAGTAATCATCCATGCGTTAGCTGATTGATCGCGATCGTACTCGCATTAACTTTTCAAGTATCATATGTTCTTTATAGTTGGCAACTTATTCGCAATAAACTCTACATTTTTTTTCTTTCATGTAATTATGTAACATGTGTTTAGATTTTCACAACTAAGCTAAAACTCTTTACATTAGTTTAGTTTTTTTTCTATCATAACGATGGTCGAGAATATATCGACTCAAACTCTCATTCTGATCGTGAATGTTGAATGTGTTCTCCAAGGTGTTTCAAATGAAATGACAAAATTAATATACTCTTACCTTAAAGTAACGGTTTCAAAAATTGCATTTTTGAACAGCTACTTACGTTTCAGTTAAAAAAGAAATGTGCAAAGCATACTTGCCCTGTTAGCTTTCTTTAAAGCCACCAACTCAAGCAAACATATATGAAAATGCAAACAGAATACGCACAATAGAATAAACAGATTGGTTAGATTAAATTGAAACTGAAATTGAAGTGAAACGCGATCAACATCAAGACCGCATGAGTAACTGAGTAACTGAGTAGCTGAGTAGTTGAGTAGCTAAGTAGGTAAGAATTGCGACTAGCAAGTCTCTGTTCACGGGTTCAAATCTCAATGTGGCAGAGTTTACTTTGGTCGCAGTTATATGTAGTGCAGTGTTGCTCAAGGCATAGCAATTATCGATCAGGCGCGCAATGTTTTCACTAGGCTGCGGTCGCTGACCCCCCCTATCTCTTTCCCTTTCCTCAGTTTCGTTCGACCGTCATGAATAGGGAAAGTCCCTTGAATCACTGATCATATTATAAACAAAAAATAGATCCAATATCGAGCTCAGTGCATCGTCATACATCCATATGGACAGATAGCGGACTAAGAAATTTGTACTTCCTGAAGAGCACATATTTTTCTATACCCCACCCCACCACTGGACATTTAAAAAAAGTCCCCTAGTTTCGTTAGCAATCGGTCAAAACATTTCAAATAAAATTCAAAATCTGTGATAATTCTCCTTTTTTGTAGTTCCGTGATTAGTTCGGCTTTGTTCCTATTTTCGCGTAGCTATGGGCAAAGCACATTCACTGGCAATTTGTGTGACATTAGCGATGTTTTGTTAAGTTTCAAAAATAAAGAACAGAAATTTTAAAACCACGATTGTTATTAATTTAGTCAGAGACGTAAATTGTAAAGAACTTAAAGCACCTAAGGCTGTCGGTTTTATTGAAAACTCTATCGCACTTGAGATTGGAGCCCGCGATCATAAAAAAAAAAATCCTAAGCTATAGAATTTATGCTGAAATGAATATATATATGTATGTATATATATATAATACATCGCGTTCATTGCTCTCTCTCTCTCTCTCTCTCTCTAATTTTTTATGACTTGTAGAATTCTAGGAATGGAAAGAGAGATAGGCAAGCAAAGCCGCAGTTTAAATGAATTCGAAAACTACACAAGTGAGGCGTATACAAGGCGAGTGAATCTCGCAAGGGGCTTAAAAATGTAACAGAAAACGGACAGAGCCGCTGTCATCCATTTTTCCTGGGGAAGAGTTTCCATTGCCTTGCTTGAGAATAAAGACTGATTTGAGCCGAGCCTCTATTGCGAGAGTGTATCCATTCAGTTCTCGAGGAGAGCTAAGTATGAATGTTTGCTCCGATGATTGGTATCCCAAATTCGATCACAATCAATTACATATCCTCTTTCATTCTCTCTTTCTTTCTTTCTTTCTTTCTTTCTTTCTTTGTAGAATTATAAATATTCATTTCTTCTTTTTTGTTGTTTTTTTTTTTAAACTTACGGTATTAATATGTGTTCAACTTTCTACTGAACTTAAGTTTTTGTGTGTGCAATTTCATTTATTTCTTAACATTATTCATACACGTACTACACTCTTGTCGGTATCTCAAATATTGAAAGCAGCATTATTCATTTACATTTCAATTAATATCTTTTCTGCCCTTATGCTTTCTAGCTTCGTTCTATATATGTATTTATATAATAATGTTTTAATTTTTACATGTGTCTATCGACTATATAGATGCTATTATACACTAGAATTTTCAAGTGTTACTTGTGCACACACACATATATATATATATATATAAATATTATTTGTGAAAAATATGAAAGTTGTTCGAACAAGACGATGCGCTTCTTTAAGAAGCAGATGATCCACGAGATGACCCAGATAGGATTATTGTAAAGCCATCTAATTTAATTACACGAAATGTATTTTTTTTTTTTGTAAATTTGTTTTCCCAGCTTAACTTAGATACACTGCTGAATATCGTAAATTGTTTCTTGCTTGGCTAAAAGGCAAAACTAAAGGTCAATTAGTGCAAAATTTACGCAAGTGAAGTGAAACTGATTCATTTCAGTATTAAGCTTTTTCAGATGCATAATAATAACTCATTTTTAATTAGCTTAACATTTTCATATGAATTCATGGAATCGTTTGTACCCTATATAAACTGTTAGTTAAAATAAAAAACCGTATTAGCTAAGTTTTTAATAGCGATTTTAATCAATAAATAATAATAAAAGAATAATTCAAACATCCGATCGTTTGTCTATTCGAAACAAATTTGTTTAGAGCGTATTGTACTATGTGTATGGTTATCGACTTTTCAAGTTTTCAGTGAAATTTGATACGAACCGAACTGGATCAGTTAGCGTTCTTCATATACAGTCAATTCTCTTTTTACACGAATTTGATTTAACGCGAGTTCAAAAGAAAAAAAAAATCTTTTTTTACACGAATTATTTTCTTTTAACACGATTTTTAATATTCCACGAGTTTTTCTTGAATCTCACAGAGCAAAGAGCGAGATTTTTTATAAAATATTTAATGAATTAAAATGTGTAAGCACGAAATAAATTAAGTGAACTCTGACAAGAACTTTTTAATATTGTTTACACCTAATTCTCTTTTTTGCACGTATTTTTTGGGAACGTATCTATCGTATAAAAAGAGATATATATTATATATATAATATATATATATATCGGTATAGATGTATATGCAGTTGGATGAAATCAGCATGCATTACTTTTGTAGAATAGAATGCAAGATTCGAACGAACTTAGCCGAAGTTTGTAGTACTCTTACTTATACTTTAGGAACGCTTTTATAATTGATGATTAAGATTAATCATTGAAAGTTAAAGTTTCTCACACCGATTCGGTGTTGTTGAGAATATTCTTCAAAAGTTTTGAGTTAAGTTAATGTGGAAATTGAAAACAATAAACTTTCGTATAAAGTTATTCTGGATTTATTAGGTAATCCGGAAATTTCTTGCCGTTTCTCCCTACACACAAGGTTAAAACAACCTTTCTCAGGTAATTTGAGAGACAATTAGAATTAAAAGAATATATATGGATATAGAAAGCATACTTATTTTATGGTATTTTGTAAGAAACTTTGAAAGTGATTGATTGTGTTTTTGCAATCGAAAATCAAAGCGACCTTAGAAACAATATTTAACTTATTTTCATCTCAAGAAACGTCAAGAAAGCTGCAGAAACACATAGAGAAATATGTGCTGTATATGGTACTAATGATGGTGCAGAACGCATTTGCCAAAATTGCTTACGTTCTGGCAATTTTCCTGCGAAAGCTTTATCTTATCTTGATACGACACTAATACTATTGAGGACGAGCAATCATTGAAGCTGATCGATACATGACAAGTTTATTCCGTATAGAAAGAAAACAATTATTTTATATGAAAGTGAAAAGCCGAAAGAGCATTCGGGATTTTGCGGTCGTATCTCTTATTTATACCTTTACCAGTATATCTTAACGATATATTTGTAATTGGGATACTGTCGACAAAAAGCTTCCTATACAAGGATATATTAAGTTTGTGCCGATGTATATAACATCCAGGAGAAATTGAGACCTACTTTGTACAATATGGATCGTTTTGTCCGTCGAGCCGGCCGTCTGTCAGGTCGCAATTTCGGCATATTTCCGTGAATATTATACACTAATGTGTTTTAGCCCAAGAAAGAATGTTATTTTACGATCGGACGGCCTTTTCGTCTTGAAAGGTCGTTAATAGAAAAGTTATGAGGCAGAATGGTATAGTGTATGTAGTGACGAGCCCGAGTCCACTATATTTTTTTGTACTTGTTTAAACAAAAATTCAAAGTAAGATTTTATCGGACATCGTAAGGTGTATATTCTCGATTAACTTGAATTCCATTTAGCCAGGTGTACCTACCTTTGTATCTGTTGATGTCGAAGATTAGAGCCAAACTTGTCGAATATACGGAGTAGCTTCCATTTTTAAAAGAATTGATAGTTTCTCTAATTTTGGCAAATACCGGCGTTCGAGTCATAAAAGTGTCCATTTAGAGTTTCTAGTTGGATTTAAAATTTTATTTTAATAATCCAGTGTCAAGTTCCGTTTGATTAGATTTTATAATATATACATAGATAGATGTATATATATACCCGTTTTGGTAAATATATATATATATACACAACGTCGGTATTTCCAGCGTTGAAGATCTTATATGACCCATTCTTTATTACATTCATTTTGGAGGAATGACAGTATACTAGTTCTGTTACTTTGTTATCCGGTGGTTTGTTGATTTTAAACGAAACAGAAACAAAAGAAATTTTTACACCCGAATACATCACCAAATTCCTTAAAGTTACTCTCGACAAGAAGAAAGTGTAGTTACATAAGAAAGCTAAAATCCTAGGTTTAGGACGCAGACACAGTGCACCTATTGCATTGCATGAAAACTTGGACATGGACAATATTCTTTTCCAAGTTGTAAATAACGTATTTCTGACCAAGGTTCCATGTCATAAGTCAACAACTATACGGGCGAAATTGCATGAAGTAAAGATCGAATTTGCTGCCCCACTCTCCGCATTCTGCAGCTCTGGCTTACACTAGTTGCAAAGTCCAAAATGACGGTCTGTTGAAAAACATTATTATTTTGAGGGCCCTGACAAATTACTTTATAATAAGTAAATGTATTATAATGAGCCACCATTAAATACCATTAAATACCCTACACCACTTCATTTAATACGATTATTCATATTACGACTTTTTAAAATAAATTACTACATGGGATAGGGTCGAAAAAGTTCAGATCGAACCCCAATTTTCATTGTATCACATTTCCTTAAAATATTTCAAAAATTGCGATTTGTAAGCTGAACAGACAGACAGGCGGGCAGACAAGCTTAGATCTCAAAGTGATTCTAAGTCTATCGCAAGTTCATCTGAATGGTGCACACATTCGCACAAACTTAACACTTCCTTATACCACAAGTGGTGTAGGATATGAAAAGGCATCGAAACGTTAGAGAAACCTTTGAGCGTCTGTACCATTATGTTGGTAAATAAAATCGAATTCTGTAAAAGAAATGTTTTCATTTCGTTTCGCTTTTGCTTCTTAATCTCAAGAACTATTGACCGAAATATTACTATGGCTCAGTACAGGCAAAACTCGTTTAACGGACTTGAAAGATCGAATTTAAAATTTATATTTTGCTAGAACAGTAAATCAAATTTAAACGTTGGCACAACTCGACAGGCGAGTATCAACCAACTATTTACTTGGAATATATTGAAAATTCATTCGAAGACGCATATAACTCATTTATCGTTACGAGATAAAATGAAGCAAAGCACTTTATGGCTAAAGTGTGTTATGATTTCTTCGATATCTTTGTATTTAGATACATTTTTCACTTCTATTAAGTACAAGTGCACTCTGCATTCAGAAAATTTAATCAGAGGTGCTTAAAGAAGAATCTATCTGTATATACATTTTATCATGAATCATGAGGTAAATGATAACAATAAGTACACATGATGTTCAAAAGAATTAATAAAGAAACGTACCTCAGTGCATAAATATATATGTATGTATGTATATACAAGTCTTTATTTTCAAAATATCATTTATGTATGTTTGTCTGCGCATCGTTAAATCATCACAGAGAATTTATAAAGCATTCGCATACAAAACTTAGGTAAACATGTGCTTTAAATAATAATAATGAGAAGAGAAAATCCTGATGTTTATTGTACGAAATTCTTATTACCGGTATTGCATAAATTGAGTTGTGAATTGATATGGAATAAGTATTGTCTGCATATATATATTATAAATATACACATGTATATCTATATGTATATGTATATGTTTATATATATTTGTGCATATATATATGTTCAGTGTGCGTGTGTATAAACCAGCAACGAAGAATTGTTGTGAAAAAGAAGTGAAGTGATTGTATTGTATATAACGGTGATTGTACGTGCGGACGTATGATTAATAATGCTTTTCATATGAAAGTTAGTCGAAATAATATTAAGCTTAATATGGCATTAGTTGCGTATTTTTCCTCATAACAGTCGAAGATATGTCGTCGATGCTTGTTTTTTTTTTTGAAATGCTAAAGGCTCAATACTTCTTAGAGTAATCAATATTTTGATTCATTTTCATTTTTTTTGTTGCTTCCTTCCCTCAGATTTGATTAAAACCAAACAAACATACATTGCTCCGGTAGATTAAGGCGAACGTTGTTCGATTCGTTGATATTATATTCCTTGTATTCTGGATAATGTTTTTGTGTTTTCTGTTGCGCTTTTGAACGATACACTCGTCCATTCATTATAATTTATATTATTTTCTTTTAAATAGCAATAACAATAATAACAACAACAACAACAACAACAACAACAACAACAACAACGCAATAAATGAGTTATGCACTTTTCGCTTTGCTCGTTTCATATATATTTTCTTATTACACTTACAAGCGAAGGTTGCGAGCGTATTCGCTCTCATTAAAACCTTTGTAACGCGCAGAACGTATCTATTCGATCCTACGAAGAAGTGTAATCGTTAGTATCGAGTTCTGTAACACAAATCTGTGCATGTCTTCTTTTGGTACAAAACATATAAAATACCAGCTCCACCTAACAGGTTGGTATTGCAAATGGAGCATATCCAGGGAAGGATATGCCTATAATATAACAAAAACAGAGAGCATCTCTATATTAAAAAAAAAAATAAATAAATAAATAAATAAAAAAATGTTTTTTAGCTTATTGTTCGTTTACTATTATACAAGTGTAGGACAGTTGCGGATATGGAAGATTCGATCACAGCTGAACATAATTTTCTTACTTGGTTTTAATTTAAATTGAATAGCGAACGAATTATTGTTTTCCATGTTGCAAGATGACGCGTTTTTCCACCAACCAAATCACTTTTACTCTTCGCTTACCAGCACCGTTGTGTTCAATTGTTTCACTCTATCCTGATTTTTTTTTGCCCATCGCCCAAACAAGATTAGTGATATACACGGTTTGTTCAAACGTTTGCAACACTCAGAGCGAAGCGTTAAGGATCCTTCAAAGTACATATATATTCTCGTTCAACACCGTCCGCCTGTCTGTCTATCTGCCTATCTGCCTGTCTGCCTATGGTAACTCGACCCTCGTTTGCAGTAACCAAAATATCGGCATCAAATTTGTTAAAAACATTGGTAATGGGCTTGGATTAAATCGGTTAAAGAAAACGAAATATAAACTGAGATCATTTTCGTTTTCAAAATTAAAAAAAAAAAATGGACTTTTTTTGTTTTTTCATTACTTAAAAACTTCAATAGATAAATGTATAAATATTTCCGCGGCTATATTACGTAGGTGTTCGTAATGTGCCCACGCCCATGCAATATTGTTAAGGTATCGAAATTGTATTTTTTCGGAATTTTTTTCTTTTTTTTTGGTTGTTAGTAAACGTACTGAGCATAGAAGATTCGGCTACAGCCGAATGTAATTTTCTTATTTGTAATTTTTTATTTTTACTTTCTTACATACATACGTTAGTATATCTTGAAAATTATGTGTCTGTATGTGCTAGCATAACGTTACTATAATCCTTCGCTCATTTCGTTTGTGAAAATTTATGGCATACGTAAACCATGAAAATTAATTACCATTCGGTTCACAGGTGATAAATGCATGTGTGTATGTAGAACGACGCATATATATATATATACAGTTTTTATATGTTCGCACGAAATCTTTAAATTAAACTTCAGAGATATTGATTGCTTAAGAAGCCTGTTTTCCGTAGAATCATTTTACAATTTATAGAAATTGTAGTGTCTGCGATTAATTCCAAAGTCGGAATAGGTTTTTATTCTGTCCATTAGCATGCCCTTAGTATTTTGTACATCCACAAAGTGGGTGAGTTTTAAGCTGATAAATTTGTTCATGAGCGACATCATCATCATCATCTCTTTAGTAAAATTTCTGATGAAGAACGTATGGAATAGAAAAGTATTTGCTTAGGTAAGAAAGGCCAACGAACATCAACCATATTATGAGATCTTCCGTTCGAATACCTTTTGAAAATTCAAACTGAACATTTCAATAAGAAAACTTTCAAATTTTTCATTGATTTTCATATTCATCTCTGAAAATCGAATGCGTATTACACGTGTCGATCTATCCCTTTCGATCACCTCATGTTCCGCATATATGCTATATCAGCGTCCAATTCTGAATCGATTTAGCTATGTCAGGCTTCAATTGCTCTTAATAAATAACCTTTCACTTGTCAACAAACTTTCAGATGTCAAGAACCGAGATTGATTCCCATCTTTAAATTACTTTCCGATACAAACTAACTTCACGATATCTTTATTCCCTACTTTTTATGCATTACAACACAAGAAGTATTACTTGACACTTCATTCGAAAGAAATTTATAAAAACTAAATACATAAACTTACTTGCTTCAAATATCAACGAACAACGAACAACGAACAACGAACGCTGAGCGAACTTAATTATTGAGAATTTTGATATGATGAGGTATTCACATATTTCCCAGATTTCCTATAGCAAATTTAAAAATGCTATGAACGGGATGATTGCAGTTACACGGTGGATATTAACCTTGCAATTATACGCATACGTATGCGTGTGAAATGAGAGCAAACGGTTATCAATATCCTGATCGAATGAGCGGAATCTGAAACATAATTTCCTCTTATATACGATAAAGCGAGTTTGCAGATCAAATAAAAGTTGCGAGTCGCGAATATCAAGTCTGGCATTGCTATCCGCTTTGTATCGTAAAATTTGGTATCTTTTATCGTATATCTACTTAGAGTAGACGGTGTCTGAAATACGTGATCGAGGTTTAGGTTAGAAATAAAAATCCCATAGTTAAAATTAACTTTTCACGCCCTATCGCACCAATTCCATTAACTCCTTCAAGTAAGTTCACTGTATAGAGTAAATGAGATTGAGGCTACGAACTCTTGACTCTACAGCCAATGTTAGTAAATCGTATGGCTTGCGCCATTACTTTTCGTTCTTGTCCATTAGTCAGAATATCGTGCAAATAATTGCCTTTTAGTCTCTTGAGTAACTTTTGACATCTGAAAAATCGTTTTCAAGTTGTACGGCGCTCAATTTTGTCGCTTGTAAGTTGTTATAATAGTTATTAAGACTACTACCACCGAGGATGTCAAACGGAGTGTACTTAAATTTTTAATCCTTAAGAAACTGTATGTGCTTTTAATTTTACAAAAAGACTTGTACATACCTATGCTCGATCTACTTTCTTGAGATACTGACGACTTACGTCAGATTTTAACAAACGATGTCCCTTTCGAACGGTACCTTTGTGTGCAATTGCCTCAATTGCAAAAACAAAGATTTCGATAGTGTTCAAGAAATTTTCTAAAGTACAATTCCGAATTTGCCACTGATCGCATATGTATATTTTATGGAGGCTCTGAAGCTTCGCCGTGCTGCTGAACCGTGCAAGGTTGTCAAAATAAAATCTTGACATTCTACAATGTTGTGCGAGTGGGTGTGTTAAATTTCTTGTGAACTTTTTATACATACGATATAATCACTTCCATGCATGGAAATTTTTATTGTCTTAGTGGATGTTGTTTATAAACAACGAGCAAAAGCCCCATTTTTTTGCCTTTGAAAACCGAGACTTTCTTCATTTATTTCGTATTCTGTGTGCAAGCACCTCCAGTATTTATGTCAAGTTTTTTTACTTATTTATTTTATCTACTAAACAGCCAATACAGAATAAGATTAAACAAAACACAATTTAGAAGACTTATGCAATAAACACGAAACCTATAGAAGATTATATTAAATACCTACACCAAAAACTTCAGGGATTTGAAGCTGATATTTTCAGTTTTGTGATCAGGAAAGCAGACATTATATAGACAGGCGGACATGCTTAAATCGATTAAGAGTTTGATACTGATTAACAATATATATATTTTGTGTCGCCATTGGAGCTTTCTTCACGGGTTTTCACATCACACATGAACATACCGCCGCTCTTCTTAGTCGAGGTATGTCTTAGAACTTTGCAGAGGATCCTCTTCCAAGAAAATTTATACGACTGAAGTACTTGGGCTTGGATATGTTCTTAGTAAAACCGATTTTACAAACGACGGCTTATTTTTATTATTTTTGGTGCTAAGGATGAAAAACCTGTATAGCGGTGTGAAGAAATCCCGAATCGTTCTCGTAACACCGATTTACTTTTCTTCTTCTGCTTTTCAAATCCGATTAGCATTTCGCGTTTCACGATTCTGAAGAAAATACTGCATTACGACAGTCAGCTACTTGAACCGGGTGGCCGATCACAGCCTAAGTTTAAATTTCGCCTAAAGTATTATGCCTAGCAGTCCAGGTAGTTATGCAAAGATAGCAGCCAAGACAAAAAAATCGCCATTCTCATTTTCTTGTCATTTATTCAGGAGGTCCGGTTAGGTTAAGCTAACGATTTCCTATTCGTATGGTCGAATAGTCATCGCCAGCGCCTAAGCTAAACCAACCAATCCCCTAATCGTAATTATTATTCATGGCAAGGAGTTATCCTATGCGCCTTCCTTCGGTGATGGATTTACAAAGACATGTAAATATATCTAACACAAAAATTACATTGAAAATGTACTGTTAAACCAACGCGAACAAGGAAAATTAATTATAGAAACATTAACATAATGGCCGATCGTACGGCGCGACATTTTGTTTGAGTATGAGATCGTCAAAGCGCGAGTATTTGAGGAATCCGATAAAGTGATTAGGTTTAAATTTTCTTAAGACACACTACGTTTCTCCGCTAATGGTAAGGATATAAGTAATAACCTATCTTCGTAGGATAGATCGTAACCTAACTTTCTTAGAGCAAGAAGAAAGAATAGTTTTTAATAGTAATTATAATCGGCTGCGACAGAATCTTTTACACCCACCACTGTTATCTTAGGAAAGACTGAAAAAACAAAGAAAAAACTAAATTTCCATATTCTACAATCCTAGGTAGGCGCAACCGCCATTTCCATTGTTTAAAATAAAAGCACAAACTTTATATCACGCGTTTGTCGTAGCTTATGAGTAACGGGCAAGAAACATGGAAAGCAAAGGTGCTCAGATTCCGTTACATAGACTTGTGAGCATTGTAGGCGTGTTCCTTGACAACTTTTGGGTCATTTTCAAATTCTTTTGCAAGGTTGTGCACGATATCTTCATTTTCGCTAATGGGAAGAATGTCTATCACAGATACTACACAGTTTGGTGGACGGATATGCTTATGCGTATTCCGAAATTGAAATTGAGCAAGAATTTATATATCTTATGGGTAAATAATATTGAGTAGGCGTGGCAATTTTTTCTATTTATGTTGAGGCACTACATACAGCTTTGCCCATACAATATACTTTTAAATTTTTGTAGATTAATTTTTCGTAGTTTATGACAAATGAGCAAAATATCAATTTTCTATTCCTTTTGAAAATGTAAGGTGTCTTCAGTTCAGGTGTAGACGTGCCCTTCGACCCATTTGGGCCATTTTCAACCTACACCTGCGTGCAAGAAATTCCAATGTTTCTGCCAAGTTTTACGTTGGTAGCTTTTGTTTTGACAGACGGACACGCTCAATACAATTAATAATTTGATGCAGATCAAAAATATATATAGATTTTGTGGGATCTGTGAAGCGTTCTGTTGGGCGTAGAACGGGTTTTGCCAAAATCAATATACTGCTCATCCTTATGGGTATAAAAAAGTCATTTACATTTATTTGGACATCGCCTTTCATATATAATGATTAGATGTCATCAAAAATCGTTGCATACTTTATAAGTAGTATTTGCTGTGTTCCGCACTTCTAGCCTTAAGCGCAAATGTTCTTTCTTTCAATTCTTATCAGCAACATCTGAAAATACACATTGGGAGCTTGCTCAACCAAAATTTAATGAAGGCATTAACATGTCTACAGTTAAGAAAGAAAAAAAAAAGAAAAAAGTTTTGCTAACATTTGCTTATGTATAACTAAAATACGGGTCCATGCGTGCCACACAAAATTTTTGCTTCTTGCACAAAATTTATATCATATCGCGTTAATGCAGTTTATCGCGTCATTTCATTGCATAAAAGTGCTTAGGACTGAAATAATAATCGTGAAAAAATTAAGAGGCAAGTGATCGTCGGCCGAATTTTCCTAAACCTAGTATATCGTTCATTGTTGATGATTTGCAGCTAGATCAAAAATTGCTGCCCATTACTTAAGAGGTCATCTAGGTGTAGAGAACGACTGGCTGCTCTTGTGCTTCATATTACACTCACTGTCTTTTTCAGGATTTCACTTAAATTACGTACAAACTAATATACTCACCTGATGGATGAAGGGAGAAACTCTGAAAACCTTTTAAAGAAAAGAGAGACAGACTGACACAACTCAAAATGAAAAGTAAAAAAAGTTAACATATGCTTAAGTGCGAACTTTAATCTTTGAAAAGTAAATAAAAGTAAATGCTGTCATACCTGGGTATTCATTTCAATTGTAATAACGCTTAAACTTTTTTAAACGACTGCTAAGGAGGAGAATGATTTATATCCAGAACATAAACGTGCGCAAATATGTGAGAGCACATGCATATATATATATATATATAAACACATTTTGCATAGATTGCAATTGTTTTCAAAGACTTGGTTTTTTTTTTTTTTTTTTTTATTTCACATACATATTCTTGTTTTTGTTGTTTTCATAACTTCATGCTACTTGGATTATGTAGACTTAAACTTTTTTTTTACTTCACTGTAGTTCTTCGTTAGCAATATTAAAGTAATTTGAAAGAAAATTCTATCCTTGATAATCAGTTGTAAACTAAATACAAAATAGTTGATAACTTTTTACTTTTAAACTGAATAATAATTTACTATACACTTATATTTTGTTATTAATTCTTTAACAAAATGCATTAAGTTCAAACCAAAATACTTGAGAATTCAAAAGAAATATTCAAATATATTAAGGATTTTAAACAATTTATAATAATCATGGAATGAACTTATTTAGTACATTTTCAATGATTGGCCATTTAACCGGGCTTGACATGGTTCAGGGAACATAAATAAATAAATAAATAAATAAACTATCATTCGCTCTATCGTTAAAATTTAAATTAAATAAAATTTCAACGAATTCCGGTTTTCTTTTCCATTTTTTCTTCTTCTTTTCTTGGGAGCTTTTCGCTTTTAGTGTTGTTTTTTTTTTTTTTTTCTTTTTTAAATGTTATACAATCTATCTATAAAAAGTTATTTTCATTTATATTTTGTTTTAAACATAGTAGAATTTTCTAAAATATAAATAAATACAAATCAGTTAGCTACTTATACACATTTGGGGTATAACTCGCTATAAACTGTTGTTGTTGTTATTTTTATTATTTTTTTTTTTTATAATGAGAATGAAATTTCAAATGTTTTCGGTAGGTTACGTTTCGTCACTATATATAAAGTTACAGCAGTTTTTGCATGATTTGGATGCTTAGTAAATTTCATCATTAATTGCCTTTCTTGTCTCCATCATCTTCCAAAGAACTGGTAACATTGGTCACGAGGCTATTTTCTACACCAATATCTATATCATTTTCGCTAATGCTGTTTTGCTAAATAAATATAAAAAAGGAATTAAGTCAACAATTTTTTAAAAGATTGCAAATTAGGTTAATGAACGTTAATGGTAGAAGAAGGTAAAGATTGGAAACATAGAAATTTTTTTAAAGAAACCGTTGTGGCCAGTTGCATTCTTAATAAAGAAATTCATTCGTTGGGATCGTCCCCGTAATATTAATTCAGTAGTTCTTCCACTCTCAAAAAACTAAATGTTTCTTCAGGCCCAGCAACTTTCATTTATCAAAATGTTAGGAGCCTAAACTCAAAAGTTCGCTCCACTTTCCTAAGCTAAGTGAGCATGGAGTTTTCCGGTTTAGCTTTCAGTGAAATCTGGTTAAAGTCTGATTAACACTCATCGCAACATTTTCACAATTCTTTCCAGGTTTTCAAAAAGGATCGATTGGATCGCACTGGCGGTGATATTGCAATTGCCATATCTACGGCAATCCCATTGTTTATAAGACATTTGTTGCCCTCATTTGTGACGTGGCCAAAAAGCCTAAACCTGTTGATATAGTCATAGCCAGGGGGGACTTCAATTTGCCACAAGTCACTTGGTGTTAAAATGATAATTTTAGGTGTATAGTGCCCACTTCAACATCCGATAAAACTATTGCGTTTTCCAATCAACTATTTGATCGTAAGTCTAACCGACCGTACTTTTAACTTCTAACTGTTATGGCGGACTGCTTGATCTTTGCTTTGCCAATATCCCAGAGATAACGGTAAATCGTTGTCCACCTCTTAGTTTACCTAAGCATCGGTATCATCCTGCAATTTTAATTTCCTTTCATACAGGTTCAACAATTCTATTAGGCCGACAAACTGACAAATAATGGGCAATTTGGGAAACGGATTATAGTGAAAGCTGCATACCCTGTAGCAAGATTGGAAATGCATTGTACATCGTAAGTTACTGTCTTAAGCTAGTGTAGTGAATCTGGACTTGGAGCGATGGCAACTGGTAGCGATTAAAGAATGCCGTACACCAAATGTGCAACCCTACTCGCAAATTATCTTCAAGGACCTACTGGATATTAAAATATTTTTTTAAGAAAGTTTTAATGTACCCGTCATATAGTATGACCCTCTTGTTGGACTGTGATTTGTTTAGGTTTTTAAACACCTTATTTGCATCGTATTAGGTTATCGTTAAGAAATGGCTGGCACAACTTTATGTTACAAGTTTTTTTTTTTTTTTTCGGAAACGACGAAAGTGTTATAGCGATGGAAATATGTTACGAGAACCCATTCAAGCAAATGGTCCATACATATTTTTATATATTGTAATAATGTATTTTCAATATCGAAGTTTAATAACTCCAATGATTTTTTTGGTTTATAAATGTAAAGGAAAATTGATTGACACTTCCTTTGCTAGGTATAGAAACCAAAACTTACCTTCATCATCTTTCTTAACTTCATGGATTTGCCCATACTGATTAAACGATAACGTTCCTTAGTTTTCTCACGTATCTTCTCTGGTACTACCAGTAAAGTTGTAGTTAAATTTCCTATGAATAACACCCAGAATAGACCACACATCACAGAGACCTGAAAATGGAAATTTTAAGAAATTAAACCTTTAACCTTTCGGTTTGAGTGCTATGCTATAAGATAGGAATCTAAAAAGAAGGTTCTTAACTCAAAGTCATGCAAACCGAAATTCTGTTTCAACTAGAAACGCTGGGGCAAATTTTAAGACCGATAAGTAGGAATAGCTGATGTGTTAATAAAATCTAATGACTTCACGTTAATTGTGGTGTTCACACTGAAGCTTTTGAGTTATAAAAGTAAATTTGTAATCAAGTTTGCAAAGCATACCCTCTCGTCATGTTAAATTCAGAAATCGTGAAATTCGATTTCTCTCCACAAAAGCCCTACAATTAGCCTTTTTCTTATTTTACCAGTCCAAAGCTCTATTAAAGTAACAAGCTTTGATCTTAAATATTTTCCAATTCAAATTCCAATGCAGAATTCAACTAAATAGGCCCAGGGCACGTGCCTAATCACTGCAAACTCTCATAGAATATTCAAGATATTTCCTATATTTTTTTTTCTATAAAATATCGCATGTTGTTACTCTATACATAGAAGAAACGATGCAATGATTATAACTTATTGCAAACGTTCGCTACTTAGCCGGGGCTGTTGGTGGATTGAAAATAATTTGTCTCAAGCCCAATGCTATTTTACTTCTTTGTTTTCCCCTTTTTTGGGATACTTTCTATAGAATGTCTTGTAAGACTTCGAAAAGATATTTCTCTAGGTAAATATTCTCCCGCGGGCACATACAAAGAGAATGTCTTCAAATTTGGTGAACATTTTACACGCAGCTTAGTATTGAAAATGGGCTAAATCGGCGCACGGCCACCGCCCATAAGAAACTGATTTTTTTTTTTTGTTACTCATAAGTTACAAAAGACGCAGAATAAAATTCTCATGTGTATTCTAAAAAACTTGGAAAAAGGTGGACATGGTCAGCCACCTCCAAACAATATTATAGCGTATGGAAATGTAGCTTTTTCAGGATAAAGATGGCGGATATAAAAGTGTTAGTCGTAAACGAATACACTTTTCTTACTCATTCATTTCTTATCCGTTTTCATTTAACAGTTTATAAGACTGAACTTAAATTTATGTATGTAACCACTGAAACATGCTTCTGTATTAATAGTTTATTTACATTATCCTAAGGCTCGTTTAATTAGAAGGAATAGGAAGCTTGGGAATTTATAAAGAATTTTATTTGACTTGTGGGAACTCTATTGATTTTTTGCTGAATGTCTGTGTATAATAATATATATATATATATATATATATATATATATATATATATATATATACTTACGTGCCAGGGAGCGTCAACCGGTTCGTAAGATAAATGGTATAAAGTCCAGGCATTGTAGGCTTGAAATGCGTAACCCACAAATAGGAAAGGCAGCAAAAAACTTAGGCCACGCCACATCCATGAATGGAAGCCTTCAATAGTGATATCCATATTGTGACGTTCACCTAAAGCTTTTAAACGATACAGAAGACCCTTTTGATATCCAAATTGAAGATATTGTACGACACCTTTCCCATGCGAAATAATTATTTTCAGAATAATTGTATTTCAAATATGCAATCACGTTAAGGTACTTACTTATGTAAGCATTAAAATACATAAATTGTTTACGGAACAATTGCCAATGTTCGCCTTGAGGCCATACCAATAATACGCCAGCCGCTACCGTTGATATGAAATGATGAGCTCGCCACCAGCCTTTAATACGTGAACCATTCACTTTTAAAATTGACTCACGTATGGTTAAGGTACAGTAATACCAAACCAATAGGAATATATAAGATAGTTCCAAGACCCTTAGTCAAACAAGTTGATCAAAAAATTTCAGACCTTCGTTTCTTCTTACTACGTTATAATAACTTACTTACCTATAATTGAATAGAAGGTTAAGGAAAGCCATTAACAAGCCAATAACATTCAAAATTAATTTGAATTTTTCGTATTCATCTTTATACCGAACTTTATCATTTCTATTGAGTATTGAAACATTCACATCGCCGAGTATGATCTATTTAATGCATAAAAATTTGCATAAAAATCAAAAATGCTCCAAATAAATTGTAATGATTTTTCTTACCCTTAGATAACGACCAGATTTCGCTGGCAACGATTGCTCGATTTCATGTAATTGTGCTTTACGTTTTATTGTGTTCTTTTCTAAATTGGCGACTTTTTCTTTCTCTTCTGGCGATTGGACATTTTTAAATCTATATCAAATGAAATGTTGATAAAATCACTTAGTCTCATATTGGATTTTAAATTTCTTCTTAATCTTAATCTAGAATGCCATTGTGGCCTGTTTTTGATTTACTTAATCGCATTAGGGATAACGGATTGTTAGACACTTTTTCGAGTCTCTTTGTAAATAAACTAGCTTTTCTTCACTTACTGCCTTAATGAAGCGCAGATTTGATTCATTCGATAGCGCTGATGTTTGATTTCATTGAAACATTTCTGCTGATGTGAATGCAATTGTTCCAAAAGTTCAATATATGTACGGTTGCAATCCTGTGGGGAAAACAAAAAACCGAAAGAAATTAATTAAGTGCATGACAGCTTTATTCATTTTGAAACGATTCTTGGGCAAACACATTTGGGCCTAGTTTTGTAATTGTGTACCTGAAGGTGAGGTCACTCAAGATCGTTAACGTTGATGTTACTCCGGGAAGTATTTTTGGTTTCAATTAAACATCGCAATATTTATCCTATACACTAAGCTAAGAGAACCACTTCACTTCTGTTCACATTCTTCGACGTTAGATCGAGATATTTATTGCAATCTCTTCCGTTTGCCAAAGTCTTCTATTTGCTTACGCTTCTAGTCCTTTGCAAACATTCATATTTTTCTCATTTCCGAAACTCACTTTCAACTTTAACCTGTCTACTGACACTGTGTAAAAATTATGATCCTTCCACCGCTCATAAGGGAGTAAGGAGTGAAGAGAAACTTGAGTCGAATATTAGGAGTGACGCAGGCTGTGCTACGTAATGGATTATCAAAAACTGGGCGGTGCTGAAACGAGTACGTGGCTTACCTTTGGAATACAGATATTTTCAATGTACGAATTCGACAAGATTGGTTCACTAAGTTCGTTCAGAAATAAAAGTTAAAAAGAAGTGTACAAAGTGCGAAAGTTAGTTTCGTATCGTATTAGTATTCTTTTGCTTTTTTTAGTCGCATGTTTACCTCCTTCACGCCCCCTATGCTTACGGGTGCGGTGGTTATCAGGAAGGGTTGGAGAGACAGAAAGAAAGAGAGATTAGTGCTCGTGAAAATCGAGACATTAAGTATCGTGGGCAAAACTCTTGCTGGTGGGTTGTTCGAAAGGCGGGCGGTATGCCTAAAGAACGACGAGTCCCGGCAATGTGTTGTGCGGTATACAGGTAATTTGACGACGAATGGAATGGGGACGCTGACTAAGCTGGGTAACAATCTTGCTGTTAAATGGCTTAATTGGTGGCCAAATCTCTTTTATCTCTCGCCTTGGGTGCACTTGCACATACGCACAACACAGTCCAGATTATGCCGATGCTTAAAGGTATCGAGAGTTTTAGATACAAAATACTCTTCGGCTGCTCTTCGGAACGTTATGTTTTAGATATTTTAAACAACACGAATGAAAAAATGAGAATTATTGGAGTTAACCTGCGTGGTGTTTTGTAATATCCTGTTTCAAGGACAACGAGTTTAAACTTTCGGAATGTCATAGAGATGTTTTTTTTTAATAATATAAATATTTTATAACTTTTTTTACCATTAAACTCTGACCCTAGTGCCGTAAAAATCTGCCTTGCTCCAATAGTCTTGCTCAAGTCTTCTGATCAAGGGTTGCACATTTTTATGCTCGCAGATCATACAAAAACCAATATTTCTAAGATCATGCAAGCGTTTCTCTAGTCCCCAGCATGCAGATTACACTTTTTTCTATATCCTGACCATCGAAAGATGGAATTATATTCGTTTTGCCAAAACGTTTGTAACACTCGGAAGAGAGCTTCCGAGACGCAATAAAATATATATACTTTTGATCTGCATAAAATTTTGATTCGATTTAAGCATGTCCGTCCATGTGATATCTGTGCTTTTAATTTGGCATGAGCATTAGAAGATCTTGCACGCAGATGGTCATTGAAAATGGACTAAATCGGTCAAGGGACACGCCCAGAGTACGAGGTAAAGCGACAATACTTCCGCTTTCAAAAGCAAAAAACAAAAAAAAAATTCGACTTCTTCAAATATGAAAGATATCGGCCAAGGATCCCACGAAGTATGTAAGTATATTATTAACAAGCATCAAATTCTGACTCCGTGTAGACATGTTTATCCATCCGTCTTCTCATCCCTTTGTCCCGCCTGTGATCGTCCTGTACGCAAGAATGTAAATCTAGGCTTTGATAGTTTTCGCATCCAGGCCGATATTGGAAATGAGCTAAATCGGTTGAAAGAACGTTTCTTTTATTTTATTTTTTTCATTATTCACGAACTGCATCGAATAATATTTACATATTCTCTTTTAATATAAATATGGTAGATATGCAAAATTCGATCACAGCTGAATATTACTTTCTTTTTTTTTTCTTTTTTATTTATATTGAAATTTGCAGTAAAAAAGAAATGAGCCGCAGAGACCATTAAATGGAAGATGTCTTGCTTCTTGAATGGCTCCGATGTTGCAATTTTTCGATTTTGAGATTTTTTTTTATACTACTACGAACATTGTCAGATATATCATAAAATACGTAACTTAAAGCTCTATACTCTTGTCAAGTCGGGATATATACATTTAATTGAGTTTCTAAAATTCGCACTACTATTGTGTAGCCTCTTCAGCTGCTTAAATTAAAATTGAATTTATATATATACAGATATACATGTGTACGCTGTTGAAATCTTCAAATCTAACATATTCATAATTGTTTACACAAAATTTATTTGTATGAATCTAGTTTAAATAGCTATTATTTTCACTTGAGTTATAAGCTGCTCGCTGTGTTTATGCATCATTTTCAGATTTATATCATAGAAAGCGAACCATTGTATCAGTTCTCATTATACAATGAACAACGTATTAAACTTACCTCGAGTTCAGAAAATTCTCTGCTGAGTTCATCCCATTCATTCGTTAGCGTATCTATGTCTATATTCATTTTCTATTTATGTTGTTCAACAATACTCCCTTTGGGTGTTCTTTCAATTCGATGATTCGTTGCGGAAAGCAGTGGAATTTGTATACTCTCTGTATATTAAAACTTGAGAAATTAAAATTAATACTTATAAGCTTAGTCTTAAGTTCAAAAATACAAAAACCAATTTATGTGTGCATATGTATAAACAAAATATGAAATTGACTTCACTAGATAGCTATGACGACCGGCTGTATAATTATACGAAATCAAAAAAAAAAAAAAAAAAAAAAAAACGAAAAAAGAACAATTGTTACTGCTGCTGAACAGGCGATAAATCAAGCTGATAATGGTAATTAATGCACGTGGAGAATTTCATTTATTGTTTTTAAATTTTTACAAAAGTGAATTTGTAAACTGAATTTCCTTTGGTTTTTGCACACCTTGGCTAACTGATATCGTGCTTTCTTTATCTATACTTGTGATAAACTACGTATTTGGACTTAGATTGTTCGACCTCAATTGTGAATAACTTTTTCGTTTTGCAAGCTTTACTTGTCGCTTTTGTCCGGTTCATAAATTGTTTTATGTCTACGATTAGATTAGTCGTTAAAAGCGTAAATTGTGAATATTCAAATTGCATATTTATTTATAAACAGCAAAAGGAAAAAAAAAAGCGCCATCACACTGCTCCTTTCCCGTTGCACCGAATGAAACTTATGCAAGTGTGCCGTTTGTAGATGGTATTTTGATCATAATTTATGCAAATGTGCCATTTGTAGATGGTATTTTGATCATAATTTATTTAATAGCGTTGTGACAGCGTACTTTTATTGTTGACGACGTTAATGACGTCGATTTTTTACAAACAAAAGCATTGGATATTGCATACGTTTCTTTCGTTCTTTCAAACAGCAAAATAATTTTCCCAAGTCTCAATTATTTACATAAATGTATAAATTTACTGATGATTTTTTCTTTAATATCATTAATAAAAAACAATAAACACAAATTTATTCCGTCTCAAAATACACAAAATTTTATCTTTATACTGCCGGCAGTTGCCGTAATGCGTTTTCTTTTCTTTGCCATATACATATACATATATACTTCTTTAATTGTCAAAACCAGCTGTGCTCTCTATTCTTTCTTTTTTATTCTCGTTTGTCCGTGGTGAGAAAGTATGTATATGCACCTCTAAAACACAGGGATGTATTTATAATGTTTGTTTAGTTAACGGTAAATTTTTACTCAAGTCTTGACGACTATCGAAAGCATTAAGAACTTTTTCTACGTTTTAAAAAAATTCTAGAAAAATGTATGATTTTTATAAAATTTTTGGAAATTTTAAACCGTTTAGAGGAATATGTATCAACAATATTTTAAAAATATACATATGTTGTTTCCGTGACATATTCTTACATAACCTCTTAACATTTGTGAAAAAATTTTTTTTTAAGTTTTTAAATTTGTTTTGAACTTTTGGGTGGAGCATTTTTCAATGTTTTGACCCGGCATTGAAGCACCTTTACCCTAGTTATGACAGCTGCGTTTCTCCTTAACTTTAAATGAGATGTTATCACAAATTATACGTTGTGTTTTTAATGAGAGGGAAAGCAATAACAGCCAAAGTGCTTGGATGAGTCAGGAAATCGATTTAGCAACTGATCGCGTAATGTAACATGATTTTTTGGGTTTAATAAGCTCTCCGATTAAAATAGTTTTCGCAGCACAGCCGACGACGAAAAGCGTAGCACTCTAAAACATGTTCATGCGCAACGAGTTTACATTGACTTTTTGTTATTGCTGTGGATGGGCGTGTGTGTGCGTTTCATTTCAAGAGAAGGGAAAACACTAAACGCTAAAAGTTCGTGTAGAACTTGCACCATATTAAAATCTTCTCGGAAGTCCAACTTCCGCAACCACCTTAAAGTATTACGTCGGGAAAATTTGTTAGAGTTCAAAACATCCGTCTGAAGGTCGCTGCCCTCAGTCTATTACTACGATCACATTCAGCCTTGCGAAGAGTAACATTTGCACTTATAACAGATTAGCATAACATTATCTCAATTGTTTTATCCCTATTTGTGCCTCAGTCGATATACGTTTAAGCCAAGAAATTTAAATCAACCTGAAACAAATCTATTGAGGTTCCTATTGTAAAAGAATCTAATTGAAATCAAAAGCACGATATTTTTTCCTCCGTGTATTTTCGCAATCTTACGTAAAGTTAAAGTAAAGCTTGAGAAGGCGAGAGCATGCAATGTAAAGGGAGTATTCTATATAAATAGTTCGATTCGGTCATGTAATTATAAAGCATCTTGAGGGAGCGCACTGACATCCGGCGAGTTTACATCTCACAAGCTGTTAAAAAATTCAGTTTTTCGACATTGATCTCGAGTTTAACGAAGAAGTTCACCACAGTCCTACTTACCAACAATGTATGTTGATATGTTTATAAATAAAACATTTTTTATATTTCATATTTTATGAAGAGTTTTTTGATTTATTGTAATTTTTCGTATTCAATTTTAATACTGTTTGCGTTTGGCCCTTAACCTCAAGGCTATATAGGCGCAAGTTCTGAATAATATTATGAGCAGTAGTAAGCCCATGTAATCGTAAGGTAAATTAGTTTCTGAAAAATTTAACGTTTCCAAAATAACTTTACCGGAACTTGGGCAAGTGGTATTCGATAAAGTGCAGGTAATTTCACCAGGTTGCACATCAGCCCATTGATTAATTAAAAGGCCTTCGTTAGCGTAACGAAACCAAGAAAAGTACGAAAGCCATTTAAAATATATGGGTACGGAACCCGAATTTAAGAAGAAACCCCCAAAAAGTAAAAAGGGAATTGTAACCGGCGGGCCAATCGATAACGCCATAGATGTCGAATTGCTGGCACAAGATATCAAATAACCAAACGAAGTAGAAACATTAGCAACCAATGTGACTACGGCGAGCGCTTTAAAGAAATGTTCCACACCAGGTCGCAAGCCTATCAAAGGATAGGCAATGGCCGTGAAAACAAAGGGCACTGCTAAAAAAAGTGGCAATTCAGCGATAGTTTTTCCTAGGAAATATGTATCGCACCGATACAAACGGCTGCGGGTCTCACGCATAAAAACCGGCAATTCCGAAGTAAAGACCTGAAATTTAGATAAATGTTGGGAAAAATTTAATAAAAAGCTTAGTGCAGTTAACACTTACGTTTATCACGGCAAACACATTTTGAAAAGTCATATTGGTTAGGAACAGAAATATGGCGCCATTAATATTCATAACACCTACCTGAGTCAGAGGTTGATTTAAGAAAATCAAACCAATCAGTACTGCCACCATCTGAACGTTACAGGTTAATAAAGGAATTTAAATCCAACTTTTATTTCCGTTACACTTACTGTTGTTTGTATTAAGCGAACTTTAACGAGTAGCGGTTCCTTCAAGACCGACAGCCAAGAACGCCATAAAATGGCACGAAATTGTGTAAACCAAGTGGCTTTATAGATAAAACCATTTTCATCATCCATTGAAAGTCCGTCCGATTTGGCAGCAATTTTTTGAAACTTCTGTTCCATTTCACGAGCAACTCTACATTTTTTGTTCCCTTAGACAATTGTTATCATTTAGCTTTTGACTGTACTTACTTGCCTACCGCAAAATTATCGCATATCTTCGATATACGGTCACGTGATTCGAGCTCACGGCCCGGCACAACAGCCAACACTTGCACATAAAAGTCCGCTGGATTATAGTTCGTTGGACACTGAGCTCCAATACTGCGAATGTCAAAATGTAAGAGTTTTGCTTATAACTTTTAATTTGCTTTTGCTTACAATGAAAAAAAATCTACTGCTTCGTTGGGTGTCCCCAAAAATGCAACTCTCCCCTCGGCCATCAAGAGAATTTTATCGAATAATTCAAACAATTCGGACGACGGTTGATGTATAGTTAATATAACAGTTTTGCCGCGTTGCGATAATTTCTTTAGTACCTGCACTACACTGTGAGCCATAAAGGAATCTAAGCCCGAAGTAGGCTCATCACAAATCAAAAGAGGCGGATCGGTAAGAGCTTCTGAGGCAAATGCCAAACGTTTTCGTTCACCACCCGATAGACCTTTCATGCGACCAGGTACACCAATAATAGTATTTTGGCATTTACCCAATGACAAATCCTGTATAACTTGATCGACTCTTTGAATTTTTTGACGTTGTGTCACTGTACGGGGCATACGAACTATAGCTTGAAATATTAGATGTTCTCGGGCGGTCAAAGAACCGATGAAAAGGTCATCTTGTTGTACATAAGCACAACGTGCTTGCATTTCTTTTGCACTGACCGGGTAGCCGTTCAGTAAACGCACGCTTGACGTAGATATTTGAACGCCTGGCGACGATCGAAATGCTAGCGCATTAAGTAGGGTAGTTTTGCCAGCACCAGAACTACCCATAACTGCAAGAAGTTCACCCGGATAAGCTACACCACAAACTGTAATCCATAAAAACTGTTACTAATCATTCTGCCTTTTTCAAGAGACCAAGCTAGTGTATAGGCTAACCGTTTTTAATTAAATGTTTACGTGGCTTCGGTATATGACGTTCGTTACAACATACGCCACGAATACGGTTCTTTAACTCTTTCCAATGCGAGCCGGGCTGATTTACTTCACCAAACGCATCCAAATTGTACCAGGTATAAGTTAAACGATCATCGGTTGTCTCAGTCGAACCATAACTTTTAGAAAAATTTGGAAGCATACCAGCGTGTTCGAAAGTTTCCGGATTCTGAAAGCACAAGAAAATGTTTTAGCCGGCAAAATATGCAAAAAATCGAATTAACGTAAAGTATAATGAGACAAGACAGGGGAAGGAAGTACCGTAAAGTGGAGTGGCTGTACAAGCAACGCTGAAATAAAGTTTCGAATACTCGTGCATCTTAATAGACTTCTTTATAGATAGATAGATAGATAGATAGATAGATAGATAGCTATTTTAACTGCAAGAGATCTGCACATTTTGGTAGTGAATAGCATTATCAAAAACTACTTAGCTGGCTTAGATTTGTAACGACGTGGGTCACATCGAACCATGTGTCCCATAGCTGTGCAAATTTGTGTGAATTTCTTTTCACTTTCATAAGGGAGTTGGATGCGCTCTGTTAAAATAATATATTTACAAACGCAGTGTGTTCCATTCGGCACAAGCTATTTCTGATTATTTCTATATATATATTTCACTTATTATTCGCTTATGGCTCCAATATTTACGAACTCAAATGATAAGCTTTTATATATAATAGGTGATTGCATGTATTTTGATCAGTGATATCTATTGCTGAATATGATAAAGTAATGCGAAATATAAATACACACGACGATTAAGTTCGATGACTTTGACTTTGAGTTATTCAGGGCACACGGACGCTAATGATGGAACGGTAAGAATTAATTGCATTTTCGACAATCAACATTGGTTGTTTGATTGAAAGAAATGTGCTGCCAAAGCCAATCAAACATGTCTAGAAGTTTATGGTGATACTACTCCATCGTACTCCGATTGTCGATCTTGGTAGTAAAACTCATAGAAGAACCAAAAAAGTTCAAAGACAATGAAATGCAAGACTTATTGAACGAAAACCCAGCTTAGACTCTCTAAGAACTTTCGAACACCTTACCAGTAGATGAATCAACTGTTTCTAGACTTTTAGATGCGATCGGAAAGATCCAAAACGAAGGAAAATGGCATCCATAAGTATTGACTGAAAATGCCATTTCGAGCCGTTTCAACATCACGGCTTCATTGCTTGCCAAGCAAAAAAAAAGAGGGTTTTCTGTGGTATATTGTGGCTGGCGAGGGAAAATTAATTTACTACGACAATCCCAAGCGCAAAAAGTTATGGGTTCTTCCAGAAGAGCCATCCACATCAACACCGAAGCGAATGGAACTGTAATTGTAGCTGTCTGCCGACGTCAATTGAATAAATTGAATGAAGTATTGTTGCAAACAAGACGAACAATAGCGCTTAACTGAGACACTAAGTCACCCTCTTGCATGACGACGGTCATTCCCACGTTGCAAGATTTGTCAAAGATAGAATGTGAGGTTCTGCCGCATTCAGTGCATTTACCAGACAGGGCGCCTTCTGGTTGTCGCTCGTTTAAATCGCTGCAGTGTGACTTTATTGCAATAAATGCCTTTTTCCCAGTGAAAAATGATCAAAATACATGCAAGCACCTAATAAAATCTTTAACATTTAATTTCTTTTAATTTTTACTTAATCGTTATTAATATATATGTGACGTTATTTCTTTTTTATGCGAAGTTTTAACTTTTCAGAATGAACATTTAAGCATACATATAAGGCACCAGAATATGTGGTAAATTGAATATAAGAAAGAACGGAATAGAGGAAAGAAGTAGCATTCGAAATGTAATCTGCCAAGAAACCACTTAAATAAGCCAAGCGTTGCCAGTTGAGTTGATGTAATTCATCGTTTCGCATTATATTCCTTTGCGTTCATATACGTCACATAAAGCTTATTGTTTTCGTAAATTTAAACCGTTTACTTGTTAGTTTCAAAAGTCGTTTTCAATAATTTTATGCTCGTTGGTTTCTTTATATTCAAACTTGAATGAAAATTACTTTAACACTAGAACTACCGCGGAGGTGAATATGTTGTTTTTGAATTTTTTAACTTCAAAAAAATGGCCATAAAGCATGTAAAGTTACAGTAATGTTTGGTAATTTTTATTGATATGAAAAAGTGCTTTAAATATCCATAATCAGTTATTCTTTATCCGATCTAGTTTTCGATACACCCACTTGTTTCGTTATCGGTCACATGGATTGATAATTTTTTGGGAACGGCTATAGACACAAGAGTGAAGATCGTTGGTTGCTGAAATTTGGCAGAGGCATTACTTTATCGATTGAGAACTCAAACTTAAACAATGGGCCTAATCAGTTTATATGCACGTCTGCAATATGGAAGAAACTCAAACCAGCTCGAAAAACGCCGACATTTTTTTTTTTTTTTATATTGTTACGAAAATCTCATCTCATCGTCTCTGGACGATTTTCCAAGAACTAAAATTTCAAAGAAAGAAAAAGCCACAAGACACAATCTTCACGCTTTACCTGACTCGCGTAAAGATTGACAAGAATTAGCAGAAATTTAGCGGAAAAAGGGATTAAGACAAAGATGTCGCAATGAGTTTAGGTAACGGTAATTTGCTTGTGAAAGGCAAGATTCATTGAATCAAGAGAGTTGAGTGTTGCACATTTAAATTCCTGTAAATAATTTCTCAATAGATTTTCCAATTTTGTAAATAGAACCTACTCTATCCTAAAAGTCCCAATTCACTGCCAAGAACTCTATATATCAAAAGGAGTTGGATAATTAACGTAAGATCACGAAAAAGAGGGATTTACGTTATAATACTTTCGTCTACTTTCGTCTACTTTCGTCTACTTGCGATCTCGAAAGTAGAAGTGCTGAAACCTGGTAATCCATATTTTCAGCCCAAAATGCCAGAATGGCCGATTAAGTTTTAATTCCAGTCCTGACGCACGTTAGCATTCCAATTGAAAAAAAAAATTTGGATATAAATCGGAATTTCATCGTTATTTGTCGATGTTTGACCAAACCGGTCGCGATCATTTTTACGAAATATCTTCACGGGACCGTAAATTCTAGACAAAAAATATGAAAAACTTGTCCGTGTTTTCGGGTTTGTCTCGATTTTTAATCTTTTGTGAGTTATGCCAAATTTCAGCGCCCTATCGCCATTCGTGTCAATGTAGCACTTGTCGAAAATTAGGGAAGAAAATGATCTATCACGGTAAAAACAGGCGTATGCCAAAAGTTTGCAGCTCTAGTGTTAATGGCGTAAAGTTGGGGCAGTGTTGACGACATGCGTACACAAACTGCGCTTAGTTTTTTTTTAGATCTGATTAGTCTGCCAACGTTTTAATAATAGAGAAAGGGGACTAATAAAAATAGTGTACATGGGTTTGTCGACATATGGGAAACACCGTTGGTAGTCGTTAAAAGAATGTGTCCAAAGCAGAGCTATCAAGTTCCAAACTCATATCCGATTTTGCTTTTGCCTTTAAACTGGCCGTCTTTGCGTATACGTATGGTGAGTTAGTTGGCCGGTTGGCATATAATTAAGCGTTTCTAAAAAATAATTGAACTCTTTTGTCTTTCTTGTCTTGAGTTGGTTATAATCATCTTATACCATGAATCTTCTGTTTTCCCTCTTTTTTTTATATTCGAACGCATACTTTTTGAGAAATGATGTTACCACTAGAACTGTCTACGTTTTGCGTATAACTAGCATTTCCAGCAAAAGGGATCGTTTTGATTCTCTTTCTTTGATTTAATTGCCATAGTTGCCAGAAAGAGAATAGGGAATAGGCAGCTAAAATTACAAAGTGATCTGTCAAATGATCTGTCAACTTGCGCGCTCACAAGAGCTTAGAAATTGAGAGCAGCCCGAATTCAGCCACACTTTATACCATTAGCCGAATGTAAAACTGAAAGGTAACTTAATTATAGATAAGTTATATATATATGTGTAACACATCCAGTTTGAACAGTACCTTCAGATATTAGCATATCGCTTTTATAGGTTCTAACAAAGCATGCTAATACACATCAGCCCTTTATTAGCTTAAGTAAGAACCTTACACTCAACATTTCGTACCGTTTTTCTAGGGTAGATAAACCAATGAGTTTCGATCTGTTTGCTCATATCTACGAATATTCCCGAATAATCATTTCAAACGAATAATTTTTTCGAATCTTTTAGTAAATTTAATGTTTTTAGTTTTTCTGTAATAGTAAGTGAAATAGATATCAATTTATTCTTTTATTGATTATATTCCGATCACTCGTATTAATCGTACATCTCTCGTAAACGAATTTCTTGCAATGTCGCACACTAACAACAACGTGTACCAAATTTCTTCGTCCGTTTAAGCCGACATTTTCGTAACGGATCTTTCATAGAGCGATCGTGACAAATGTCATGGATGTACTAGACAAAATAATAAAGTGAGAACACAGTACGTATGATCGTTAACCTATAATAAAGAAAAAGAGGTTTAAAGAAAACTACGGCAGCTAAAAAGATGAAAAGTATTTTGTAAAGACAGCTATCCCAACTTTATCGAAAGTGAGCAATAGTTGCACGAGAACAACGGAAAAGCAGACGACTATCGCAAGTGAGAGAGATTTGCGTAATTCAAAACAATAAGAGCTCACTGTTAATGTCAATGTTTTTTGGTAGCAAAAAGAGTGACCATGCACGAGAAGTGATCAGTTATGTGGCATGAAGCACTACCGAATACGAAAATATCAGAATAATCATAAAAGAGATCAAGCGTTCGGCTTAATGTAACCAGTGTGGATATAAAAATTAAACAAAATTCTAATGCTAAAGTAATCCGCATGAGTAGTCGAATAGATAGGAACCGCCACTACCAAGTCAGTGTTCGCGGTTTTTAATCCCAAC
This sequence comes from Glossina morsitans morsitans, assembly GCA_001077435.1. NCBI lineage: Eukaryota > Metazoa > Arthropoda > Insecta > Diptera > Glossinidae > Glossina > Glossina morsitans. Next base: position 42,891 of record CCAG010008024.1, read on the forward strand.
GCGGCAGAGTTTACTTTGGTCGCAGCCGTAGAAAGTGCTCAGTCGGTGAAAGCGTAACACTTACCGATTTGGCATACTCACCCCTCACTTCGCTGCAGTTATATCAAGCCTCATGGTTCAGTCTTTATAGCGCGGCCTTCAATGAACTCTACATTCATTCATTTGATTGTTTCGTCGGTTTCAAAGAGATATCCAATTCTTGGCAAGGGCTCGTAATTGACAATTTGATGCGAACATTTTTGCATATAGTCGCAATATGCTCTTTACTCTTTGCAATTATGTATCTGCATGACATGATTATATTGTGATGTGTATATGTTTGTTGCTTTCTTGTTTTACAAGAAATTAATATAAATTTTTTGATTCTTCTAGGATTCCAATGAATGTTGAATAGTACGTAAGACGTGCGTAAAGATTTCGTGAGTGAACGCGGATCTAAATGAAAAATGTTGTTCGCTTAGAAATACTTTTCAAATTTCTACCGTTCCATAGTTAAATGGGACTGAAACGTCACAACTACATCAAAAGACGAATGGACGAAGGTGCGGATAATTTCATCTTAGTTCAAGTTTATCAAGAGATCTCGTTTGGTTCCTTTTCTTTCCGCTTAGATGATACTTCCATCCGTCCGTGGTTTGAATGCTTTTTAATTATAAATAAAGTGAGACTAGAAAAAAGGTTTCGATTTTTTCTTTCTCTTTCTCTTTCTTTTCCTTTTTTCAAAAGATTTTGCTTCTATTACATTATTTTCCCTCAACAATTGTATTTTTACAGTCGTATCTTTAAATGACTATAGGATAGGTATTTGTGTATATATATGCGTATTGTAGACGTGTTGTTGCTCTTATGTTGTTATTTAGTTTTATGTGGATTTGTGTTAGATTGTATTCGATCTGAGAAAACAATGTAAAAAATTCGCTACAAAGCATCATTTAACGACCGCAAAGTAACCTCGTTTTAGCCGTTTGCCTACCATTGTGTGTTGTGGAGCGACTATGTATTTGCTTTGCTCAACTTGTTTCTTTGTGTCCCTCAAATACTAACTGCAAAAACAACTACAACAATGCCGATTTCATTGTATATACATTCGTTTTATAAAAAACAAAAAAAAGGGGAAAAAACCCAAAAAAAAGGGAAAAATTCGCACTCACACGAAAAGATTCGAACAAGCACACGTACACGAATGTTTATTTATACGTTCGTGCATACATTGTAAGTGAGTTGCTGTTTCAACATGTGATGTGATGGTACGGTATGTGAAATAGCTCTGTTGTATGCATGTATGCGGTTTGTTGTTATTGCTTTTGCAATCAGAATGAATAACTATTGTATTATCCTTTGGTTTCTTCTTTTTGTCTTTTTGTAATTCTTATGTTTTTTTAAAATATTCCGCACACCAGGATAAAAATGCATTCTTTGTATTGGTTAAATTTTGGTTTTTTGAATGGCATGTTCACATACACGCTTGTATGCACCGAAAACGCAAGAATAGTTTGAGGTTGCCTGCATGCATACACACACATTGGTATATATTCGGGGTTTTATTGTTATTTAAGTTGTATGTTGTATATGCCAGGGCATTGTTTCGGGCACAGCGCTGCGTTATACTTACGGGTGCATTTAAACTTTCCGTTGATGTTGTTGTCCGCTTACTGGCACGAATTAAAACTTCTTGATCCTCTTGACCCATGGTGATGACAAAAAAGAAAATCTAAGTTTTATTCTCGATATTCTCACCCTTTGTACATATACATATATATCTATATATATATATATATATATATATAATATTTATATATATTTAAATTTCTGTCTTCTATCGCGTAATTGAATTTTGTACAATTTTTTTATGCTTTCTGTTGGAGTTTTTTTTTTTTTTTTTTTTTGAAATTTGCTTTCAAAAAAATGGTTTAGCTATGTAACACTTTAACTTTAATACGATTTAAAACACAAGATTTTAGTTTTTCATAATAATAATGATAATCAAAAAGTTGTTTTGTTAAATTTTTTTTTTTTTTTTTTTTATATATATAAAAGTTGTTCTATTTTACTTTTGGTTTTTCACAATTTTTCTTCAGTAAGTTTCAACGTTAGCTGCCAGCCGCGTTAACAATGTCGGTGAGTGAGTATATTAGGTGTAACTAAACTCTATTGTCTGGTTAACTTTTATGGGTGCCCACTGCAAAGATGAACGAACAAATGAGAATAACTGACTGAATATAATATCGCCACCGCACCTTCCCTTTATCATAAACTTATTTTTCATATTATTTACATTTTGATAAAGTGATTTTACTTGGTGTTGTCTGTTGATCTCCATCCAAATAAATTTACTTTGTTTTGTTGCGTTGACCTTGTTTAGAATAATCATTTGGACTCATGATTATAGAAACTTAAGTTATACACTCACACACAGAAACAAGGTACTTTTTAAGGTTAATGGAAAAGATGGAACACAGGACAACAATCATTCATCAGTTGAAGTTCTTTTAATTAGATACATGAAAATTCCATTAAAGCGATTGTTAAGTGGCGCTTGATTATATGCGAAGATGTGATATATATTTTAAAATTCTGTCGCTCGCTTCATCAAATCATTACGAATTCGTGAAAAACTCGATATGTCTCCCTGTCTTTTTTCATATAATCTTATAAATTGAACGGTTTTCTTCTCTTCATTTACTGTTATATTAATCACATTTTCTTCTCTCTTAAAACAAAAAAAAAAAAAAACGTCATACACGGTAACATCATCGTTATCATTTGTACGACTTCTCTATAGGTAATGAAAGCGGTTTAGCATTTATTGCGCGTACCTACACAGTGTGTAGGTACGCGTTACAGAAATGGAAACTTTATTTGCTTATGGAAATGTTTACGAAATTCCAAAGTAAATATTCTGATATGCTTATACATAAAAATAAATACTAACAGAAAGAAAAAGAAAAATAATTTTTTTTTTTTTGAGCTTTTCCATGGAGAGTATATTATCTTTGTTCTACCACTTGTTCTTTCATCGGCAATAGGCGCTGATACGTTTGCGAACGAGACTATGCAAATACCTAAGATTTGGTGGTCACTTTGCACTTTAAGCAACTTTACCCGGAATGATCCAGAGCGGAGTTGGAAATTCTTTTTGTAGTAACGTTTGTCTATTTACACGAAACTCAGCTAAAATAAATTAATAGCCAAATTCAATTGACTCTTAGAAGTAAATCTTATACTATTTATTATTAAAAACTAGTATAAAGTACATGAGGAGAGGTAAAGAAAAAAAAAAAAAAGATTAAATAATAATTCATGTATAAGGAGATAAGAAAAAAAAAAAGAAGAAAGAAAGCATGTACACAACAAGCACAGAGGGGCACCCACAACCGCTACAGACCCAAGTTGCAAGTGAACCTGTAAACCATTGTAAATATGCAAAAGCTTGGCGACCGATAACAGTAAACAAAACCCGTTAATTTAAGAATCGTAGTAAGATTTTTAGATTGCAAGTCAGTTTAAATACGACATAAGCAAATCGCGCGTTTTAAGCATAACTCTTTGGATGGACTTTGAAGAGTCTGATATTGAGGTTAAGTGATGGACACCGTTCAGGTTTCTGCAAACAACTCGGAACGAATTAAGCAGCTCATAATTATATTTACATTGACTAAACTTAATGAGAATAAAGTGCCTAGAGCAGCGATTAGGGACATTACAGTTTATCTCACCAACTAATGTGGGTGACTCAATAGTACGGTAGGTTAACTTAATTAGGAAGGAAACATCAAGCCCCACTGTTTTGTCAAGTGACAATAAGGATATCAGAAGCAACCTATTTTCATAGGGAGACTGTGAAAATGGTTCCATCTTAACCGCGAATTAGCTAACCGTGGTTAGGCTACGAGGCACACTACAATGCCCACATGAAAAGTTTAATAAATTTGATGATGTCTCTTACGTCAGTCTGAAGAAGTTCTTTTAAGCTTTTAAGACAGCTCGCCTTGTCACTGTGATAAAGATGGGATAAAAATGGGAGCAGTTCGCTGGATACGTCTGTCTCATCATGACACTGACAGTTCCCACAGAGATCGTTGTATGGAGCGGTTACCCTCCTCGCATATCGGTCAAATGTGCCGCGTCTATCTTTGGCAATTCTGGTTGTGGCCTGCTTTGCCAAAAGATAGCACGAAGGCAATGATATGCCTTCCCCAGAGACAGCTATACCCAGAAGTTACGGTCACTGACTGTCACACTGGGCCAGATATAAATATACAAATCCATGCACATCCTATTGCGTTCATCAAATTAACCTAAATGTTTCTTGTAGAATTCTCTGGTTACGATTAATTTGCGTAGCTATATCAGCATAGAGGTTTAGGTAATTGCACGTATTAAGGGGAAACACAATGTTATGGTGGTACGCCACGCATAACACATAATGCAAAATCAGTTGAATACGTAGCTTGCGTGAATTGCTAGAGCAAAATCATACGACTAGCATTTGTTTAACAAAATTAATAAAACAACAAATTTTTTTGGAAGATGACTTTCTTGAAGTAAAATACAGCGATAACAATATACTTTTGTATAACTTTTTTTTTTTTTTTGTTGTAAATAAAAACGTAAATAACCAGTTTACACTCATATTGTACTAAAAACATGAACCGTATGATTTGATTTTCTTTTGATAAATACATCACTGCTTTTTCCTGCAAAATCAACGCACGTAGAAACTTGACGGGTTTTTAAAAAATTTGCCTTCACGCACAAAGCAACGCATGCTATATGATCATCCACATTTAAATACACACAAACAATTTTAATTTGACAGTTTGTGAGCCACGTGCGAGCATAACGTGTAACATAAGTATTGTGTTGTCCGCTTTAAATAGTATACGTTTTCGCAAATACTAATTTGTTTAAATATTTATATATTTTATTTATTGAATTATTGCACATTATTTCAAGTTTCGTAACCGTAGTTTTCAATTCTTCCGTTCATTTATTTCTCTATTTTCTTCATCGGAAGCTAAACAAAGTTTATCAACCTACATGTTCACAGTATTTGTAGTTTAATGTTGTATAAGTCTTGAATTGAAAAACCTGGCAGCCCTGAAAGGGAAATGCTGTGTAGGTATATAATAAAGTAATGCAAGTGTTCAGTCTAAGCACAACCGTCAGTACCGTCAGTGAAAATTGATTGAATACAACGAAGGAAGACGAAAAACTAACGATATTTAAATAAAAAATTATTACATCCTTAAATATCGAATTAAACTGCGCCGAGCTCTCAAAATCAAAAACAAATAAGAAGTTTTCTATTTATAGGTTGTGCTAAGTTTTTTTAATATATATATATATATGTATATATGTAATATTCAACTGAGTATAGTAATGAAGTATTGACAAATTTTTAATGAAATCAATCGTTTATGATTTTTTGCTCTACATTAGAAATACATATATGCTTCGTTGTATACATAAAGAATCGCATATAATGAAAAGAAGCGAAAGAGAATTGAAATTGAAAAGCAAAGCTACCAACTACAACAATAATTGATTACAAAACGAAACGAAACGTTATAGACATAAAAAAAAAGAGAAAAGAATTGCCAACAATAAGCAAAAGGAAGCCTATTTTGTTTTCAACTGAAATTATTACGAAATTAATTGAGATGATTTGCTTACATAAAATGTGTAGTAGAAGAAGAAGAAGCAGAAGAATATACTTTATATTCTTAAAAAGTGGATTTTTGAACAACTAGAAGAGAAAGTATAAGCTGTTATTTGATAAACTAGTAGCTGCAAAATAACAAGAAGAAGAAAGACAAAAATTTAATTTTATACGAAAGAAATTCTCTTAGGAACTTATTACTAAAAAAAATTAGGTTAGTAAATATCAGAAATTGCGTATTAAGTTAACTGTTGATGTACACAATGATCGTAATGAAGACGTATTGTTAGATACTAGAATTGAGAACACAATTGCGCATCCAAACTTCATACCTCTATGTGTAACTACGTGAATTGTGTGTGCACTTTAGTTATAATAAAACATGTTTCTTCTTCCTTTTGAATGAAATACGAAAGCTTCGAAATGGCGTAATTTTACTTCGCTATCGAGTGTAATGAGCACTATAATAGTTTAATGAGACCTTGGAACGCAAATCCAATGAAAATGAAGTAGGACTAAATGCGTAGGAAAAAAATTAAAACAAGAATAAAATCCACATGTGCAGGTACACTTCGTTGTTGAGAGTGTGTTCAATAACTGAGAAAAAGAAAATCTAGAATACTGACTATTCGGCAATCAAAGCAATTTTTAAAACAAAGTTAATAACAACCCTGGTGTAAACTAATTTCGCGTATAAACAAAAACAATTTGGCGGGAGTAGAAAAAATGAAAGGCAGTTAAACGCACCGTTAAACGTAGACATACATGTGGATCTGCTGTAAGGGAGCTCCAATTTATTGACAGAGAGATGCAGTTAATGAGACGTGAACTTGAAATAGATAAAAAGAAACGGAAATAACCAAGAGAGAGAGAGAGAAAGAAGACTTTATAAAGAAGAAAGCAATAAAAATGTAAATGGACTGCATTCCGTCCAAAGCAGGGAGAACTAAATAATAAGATATCACAAAACGTTTTGTTCAACATTAGAGCTGGTAAAATCTGAGGGTCTTTTGGTGTTTTTGTTATCAATGACAGTATTAGTGCTGTTAGCGCAGTTCGCAGTCATTTGACTGCTGACTCTTTTACTGACAGTAGTTGTATAGACAATAATCCTATTAAAGGTTTCTTGATGTGACGTTGTACCGTATTAAACGTTTACGGAGGGTAACCATGTAAAACTTTGTGTTTTTAAATTCATGTGCCCTATGCTATAAATATTGTAGTGTGATCGCATACCGTCATATGCATCCACTTTGAAGTGCGACGAGAAAAAAAAAAAAGAGAAAAACAAAAATTTTGTCGCACTTCAACTGGCTGGGTATTGCATTGCGAAATGCAATACGATGCCAGGCGCCCTAATTAATTAGTGTTTACGGTAGCATTAAGTCACCTGTTAGAATTAAGTATAAATAGTGCACTTCTCAATAAAGAATTTCAATTGCTATCAAGCAACTCAAAATAACCAAGCGTTTAATTCGCTAAGAAAAATAACAGGCGTTCAACCCGCCTATGAGCAAAGGTTTAGGGACCGCCTCATGCCGAGCTTCATTGGCAATCTATGAGACGGAAAGACTTGGCGTTATGAAGCCGAGCAGATTAGGGATACACTTACATCTCACCCCCTTTAACAAAAACCATTACAATGTATATGTAAGTGTAGGAAGCAGGCCAAGAGGTAGGTACATAGCAAATATAACTCGTTTTCATTTAATTGTCCAAATTCCAAAATTTTTTGCTCGTCAAATGCTTCAGGAAGAAAATTTTGTTTATTAACTTTATTTGCGTATACATGAGAGAGAACAAAATAGGAAATTCCAAAATATTCTAGAGGACCAATCTTGGCAAATACGTTACAATAACTCACGTGTCATATGGAAAATATTTTTTTTTAATTTCCTTATGTATATGCGTTTACTGAAATTTATTGAAGCGTTTGACGAATATAAAATTTCGAATTCTTCAATATGAAATAATTAATAAAACGAAAGCAAGACATCAAGAATGACAACCGATGAACAAAATTGCTTGCATATATTAATTACCTAAAACTCTACAAAGAGAAACAACGGACTCCTGTACCTATAAATTAACTGAGTTCTGATCGTCCATAAAAAAAAGGAAGAAAAATGAACAAGTAACTGCCTTAGTTGCTGGTTCTCATCTTGCTTTTAGTCATAAAATTTATTTCCTTGTTCTAAATGAATTATAATAACAATAAATTTTGTAAATAAAGGAGTTATAGTTTTATACAACTAAACAACCTGAAAAAGACTAATTGAATAAAAATGTTTTTTTCAAAACCTCCAAAATGTTGTTTCAAATTCTTTTGCAAATTTGTAGCCGATGTCTTCATTTTCGCTAACGAGAGAGTGTTTACCACAAATACTACAAAGTTGCGCAAACAGACAGATGGACAGGTCCAAATTTGAAACTGGCCACGCATTTCTATGCTTTATAGAATTTCTATATTTTTGAAGCTTGTTTTTGTGCGTTAGAAAGATATTGAAAAAACAATTAAATTTTGAAAAACTATAACATTGAGTAGGCGTGGTCAATTTTTTCCATATTTTTTACACAAATGCTACAGCATCGCCCATAGAATAAGCTTTCATATCTTTGTACATTTATCTGCTATAGTTTAGGAGTAATGGGCAAAAAAGCAATCTACGTCAGAGAATTAAGGAGAAATTGAGAACAAGGAGGCAGTGAAATTACATCCACATAAGGGGCTATGAAACGGTTTGCAAGGTAATATAATCAGTAGTGTACTAGGAGCTAGATCGGTTTCCGGCATGCTGCGTCCCCTACATCTGTCCGAATATTTCAGTTGGTCTTCACTTGCCACAGGACCATTTCAGTCAGCAATCGCGAGCAGCGTACGTATATAATTCGATACTGCAAAATACAGGTTTTCCTGATCAAAAAAACTATAATCGTAGAGAGATTTTCGTAGAGATTTTCGCAAATCTCTTTTATTAGGTTCGTATCTAATTTTGCGGTTTTGGCTCACAGCTGGCGCTACCGATACCGAGGTTTTGGCTCTTTTAGAGTTTCGGCATTTAGTGACAATAATCTACCACAATATCAACACATCTCGCAACGCAAGAATATTGTTTCAAACAACGAAAATTTCGAGTTCTACTCCAACCAATAAAGAATTTGCGGAAAAGGTGATTCTTTTTGCTTAATTTGAAGGATAGTGCTGCTGAATCGTTACGCGCCATGAACAATGCATGTGTAACGAGATCGATAGCCCAAATAACCACGATGCAGCTTAAGCGAAACATAAACATCAATAGTAAAGATCAACATTTTCGGCGATCCATTTTAAATGTTAACGGGATTAAATTGAAATTCGCTATCGACCCCGCTGTTATAAGCACGCATTACTCTTTCCGAACAATCTTTGGTCTATACGTCTCTATTCTGATGACGATTGGCAGAAAATGGATATTTTATGCACGGCCTTAAAACGTTTCGTTTTCTGCCTACAGAATGAGATAAACGGACAATACCTTAAATAAACAAAATTTTTCACTGATCAATCCGGAAATACGGAAATTTAGTTGCCCAACTAATAAAAATAGTTTTGCCTCATTCAGGAAATTGTGTAAAGGTCAACACAGAAAAAATTGTATAGGGTTAACACCACGCTAGGCAACTAATATGTTTAAGTATTGCGTATATGCTTTGTCCCAATTTAACGATAAGTTTGCAGTGAGCAAGCTAAAGTTCGAATCGTTTGCTGCAACCACTTAATAAAAATTAAATCTAAACAAGACTGCCATGAAATCTACCTGACTTTGCATAAAAAGAACTTCTTTAATATATTGCAAGCGAATACAGCTTTACGATGCTTCTGCCCGTCAGTGTCATAAGGTTACGACCCCAGATGCGGCTGACAATTGACGAAAAGATTAAAAAGAATTCCTAAGAAATTCCATATGCGTAATGCGTGATTAATAAGAAAGTTCAGAATTAAGTATGGTATTGGCGACTAGTTTTCGAGAGATTTGTAAGCATAGGACTTGCTGAAGCCAAACTCAGTTGAATCATGATATGCGACCAGTAAAGTTGAAAACAAAACTTTTGAAACTTTCTTAAATACAAATTCCTATAAATAATTTCTTTGTAAACTGATTTTCCAAGGATTCGGAATGAAATCCATATGGCGTTATAACTTTCAAGTTGTACGGTATTACAAGTTTCCATTGTTTTTCTTATTGCCGATTATAATCCGAACGGCAATAGTTATTTTTAAGAGTAGGACATACATTTCGACTAACCATCACAGCTTATAGTGTAATATATAATTTCGTTCTATTAAAAGAATTTCGTACTCTCAGTTTCAAAGAAAAGGAAAGACGCAAATACGCATTTAAAGAAAAGATCTTTGGGCATTCTTTTTGACAAATATGCTGCTCCTTCAATGATATAAATTAGATTTTTGGCAAAGAGCTAAATGAATGAATTTGTGGACAAAATTTCTATTCTCTGAACAACAAACAGAATGTTGTTTGTTTTGGTTATGCCTCAGTGAATTGAATCATCAAATTGGATATGTTATACTCTACTTTACCTTGAATGCACTTTGTCTGTCATATTTCTATTCTTTGAAGAGAACAGCATCACGAAATATCAAACAACTTCAACCAGAAATGTTTATACTAACTCGAGTACAACACTAACGCAAACAGGTATTGCAAATAGTGTAACGTAACGCGTCTCTCGTTATTTTACTCAACTCGGCTGAATTGTGATATTTCGGATGATATAAGTTTCATGTACAATTCTTAGGAGCTCTATTTACAAATTACTTGCAGGAGCTCATACTTACAACACTTTAACTCTTGTCCGTTCGAATGTTGCAATTCAACTCGCTTGACTTGCCTCCCTCGACTGGTTTTGCCCTCTGCAAATATTCTGCTTATCTACTCTATTACAGGCACGTCACCATTACCTAAATTCAACGCAACATTTTTAATGCTTTAATCCATTGTCGCGTTAAATTTTCTGCCAATTATTGTTAATGTTTTCGCCAGTCGCCGGCTGCACGACTTAGGTAACGCGTCATGAATGTGTATTTGGTTTTTTCTTCTCTTTAGAATTTGGTTTCTTAGAAAATCGATCAATTTTTATGAAATTCCAATTATCAAATGTGGCATTTTCGTAGCAATAGATTGGAGAGGATCATTCAATCAACTCAAAAAAGACACTGCCTTCAGCAAAGCCGATGAAGCAAAATTTAGTTAGACAAATGTCTTTCGGCTCGGAAATGGTCTGTCTACTGATACTCTTTGATGTGCAATCTATTTCTGATAGTTGGCCATGTACTCTTTTAATTGGTGTTATATGTTGGCTTTTTTCATTCCTCCTTGTTATCGTTGGTGTGAAACGCGTTTTTATAGTACAGATCGCTATATGATATCGTTTTTGTAGTGTAATGAAGTTTCTGTTTTTTGCTTCGAATTGACAGGAAATGTCAGGCTGCACCTTAATGCCTTTTCATCCTGTTATTAATTGAATAATTACAGCAACAACAATAATTATATTTAAAATTTGCTTAACATATCCGTCAAAATCTTTGCATTGTTTGTTATCCATACGGAATATAACTGCGGACAATTTTATTTATTTATTTTTTTTCCCCGTTTTTTTTTTTTTTTTTGTAAATCCATGCTGAGATGCGTTTAAATTGCAGACACGTACTCCAATGTACAATGGCTATGATGATATAAATAAAGTGCAGCTACGTGTATTATAAGGGGGGAAAAAAAGGAAAACAAAATAGTATGATCTGCGGTTGATACACCCACCGTTTCATGGATACGTTACTGTTTGCCATATGGAGAAAATTGAAAGGATTTAATATCGCAAAATATTGTACTGCACATGAATTTGTTACTGCACATAAACATTCATTGAATTAATTTCTTTCGTTTCATATTTGATTATTTTAGGTTTGTGAATACATGTCGAAAACTACGTGAGATAACTTTCGACATTCACCCTGACATCATCAATATATAATTTTCTTTCTGATTTTCATTACAGCTCAGTAAGAGGCCCTATGCTTTTCAAACTCTTAGTAAAGTTCATCGAGTGGTCAGGAAAACGTGTTATCCACAGATCAACGAAATCCGATAAGATTTTGCAGATACGACACCTTGTGATTACCATTTACTCATATCGATCAATGCCAAATACTTTGGCTAATCAATGTAACAAACCGGCCTTTCGGAGACGTTAAATAATGGCTCGTTTGTTTGATTGGTAAAAATGATTATTTGCCTTTCCGGAGCGGAGAAAATACGAAATGGGAAAGCATTTGAACAGCATACGTGTTTGTACAATACTGTGACACGATCGGTATTAATTCACGTTACCCAATAAATTTATCCAACAATACATATGCATTGCATATGAAAAGTCATTTAGTAAGGCTGAGAGAAAGGAAATTTTTGTAAAGCGTTAATTCGTTGAGTGAGCATTAAATAATTTTCTGTACACAAGTCGGTGTGCGCTTATTAATAAATAAATATAAATACATTTTTATGCTTTAATGACCGCAGAGGCATTTGCTTGTACATGCGTGTTTTTTGCGTAGATATGTATGTATGTATGTATTTTGCGTTCAAATGCTGGTATACATTTGTCATATGCTACACATGCCTACATGCACGTATATTTGTGTAACATAGGATAACTACATATATATATATATATATATATATACATATACTTTAATAGTTACGCGTGAATGTGTGTGTGTGTGTGTGTGTGTGTGTATGTGTATGTGTATGTGTGTGTACGTGAATGTGTACTAAGCGACCGTATGCATTTATACAAGGTATATAGGTGTATGTGTGCCGGCGAGCTTTCGCGTGTGCGGTTGTCTGTATTTACCAAACGAATTATGATAAATATGAAATTACAAAACCAACAAATAAAATACTTTACAAATATTTGCATGTGGTCGTCGTCAACGTTCGTTCGGTCGTTAACCGTATAATGTATGTGCAGCGTATAAAAACCTCTATTCTCACGCTTGCATTGCCTTACTCCACTTTGTTGTTGCTGGGATTTAAGTTTTATTGCTTTATTTGATTTTTATGAGAAACATAAAGGTTAGCGGTTGGCGATGTTGGTGTGGCAATGCTGGCCTAGTGGTTTCGGCGGTTACTGGTGCAGTCTTTATTATTTGCTATTTTGTGGTTTTGCTCTTTGTCCTTTTTTTTTTTTTTTCGTTATTCTGTTTATGTCCACAGTCGTTCTCCCATGCATTGGCATATAAGAGCGCTCGCTATTACACAGGAGTAAGGCAAACGCACACATTTACATATGCACGCATATGCTGAAGAGGTAACATTACACATATAATGTTTATTTAAGATCCAGATGTTTTGTTCGCTCTCGTTTTTAATTATAATTCATTTGAAATCTTGAAACAAATTTTAAATAAAAAATCCCTTTTTTATACCCACTTATCGAACGACGTGGGTATTCTCATTTTGTCATAATGTTTGCAATCTCCAAAAGGGAATCTTCGGAAAACCAATAAAATATATATAGACATTCTTGATTAGCAGCAAATTCTGAATTGATCTAACCATGCCTGTCCGTCTATATGATGTGTGAGAATGTCGTTCGCATTCTCCGGTTTAGGAAAATCAAGATATCAACTACCAGTTCTGCGCGATATTGGCATTGAAAAAATTCCACAACAGCTAAAGGACACGCCCGCAGTATAAAGCATAAGCTGAAGGCACTTTTGTCTCTCTAAGGTGTTGCTCTTTGCTCATTGAAAGCTAGAAGGGTGAAATTTTCTAAATTTCTTTTATGGAAACCCTACTAGAAAAGGGTAGAAGTGATCAAATATTCATTTCTCTCATGTTTTCTATTTATTTCTACTCATAAGGTAAGCCAGTGTGTAGACTTTTTATCCTGAAAATGGAAATAGAGAATCTAGGAGCAGCATATGCTGTAAAGCACGAAAACTTTATTCTATTTTGCAATTTGCTACGCATTATTATCTTACCAACATTCTTATATTACATATATACGAAAATTAGAAAAGCACGAACCCATAGAAACCTATATTTCTACTCATATTGCACGCTACAAATTTATTCTATTCGTATATGCCTTTACATATGTACGTTGATGTATATAATAGATTCTTGGAGTTATTTTGATCTGCGAACGCTATTAGCGAATATTTTTATTTATTTTATTTATTTATTTATTTATTCCACTTATACAGAAACTCAACTGAAACAAACGACAATCGAGTCCAAATGACTCTTAAAGTAAATCTTAAATTAATTAATAATAAAACTTAGCATAAGTATAATAAAACAAATAAGAAGGAAAAAAGAAAAAAAAGAAGTACACAACTACCACAGAGCCACACCCACAACTGGTACAGAACGTAGTTGCAAATGAACCCCTAAGCCATCGCAAACATGCATAAGCTTGGCAACCGATAATAGTTAACAACAATTAATTTTCGAATCATAGTGACTTTTTAGGATTAAGAGCTAGTTTAAGTACGACATTGGCAAATCTCGTGTATTAAGCAATGTTGCTTTAATGGACTTTAAAGTGTCCGATAATGAAGAAAGGTGATAGACGTTATTTAGGTTCTTGCAAACAACTCTGAGCGGATTAAACAGCTGGTAATTATATTTACGATGACTAACCTTAACCAAGGTAAAGTGCCTAGAGAAGCGGTTAGGAACATCAAAACTTATTTCTCCAAGTAATGACGGCGAGTCAATAGCGCCGTTTATTAATTTGATTGCAAAGCAAACGCCCAGAACAAATCTACGTTTTTCAAGAGACGGTAAGGACAAAAGAAGCAACCTATTTTCATAGGGGGGAAGAGAAGCAGACGGATCCCAACCCAAATTTCTAAGAGCAAACAACAGGAATTGCTTTTGAATAGATTCAATTGAGTCTACATAGCACCTGTACGAGGGAGACCACACAATAGAAGCGTACTCAAGTATAGGCCTAACCAAACACGTATACAGCCTTTTGGTAATATACGGATCATTAAGCTCTTTGGACCACCTCTTGATGAAACCAAGAGCGGATCTAGCTTTGCTTATCGAGAACTCAACGTGCAAATTGAAACGTAACTTACGGTCAAAGAGGACGCCTAGGTCTGTGAACGACTCAACGTCCTCCAACTTGTGCGAATCTATAAAGTAATGGGTTATGAATGACTTCCTTCTAGAGAAAGAAAGCTTCTTACATTTATTTAGGTTTAGTGTCATATAATTTGAAGAGCACCATGCCACCAATTTATTTAGGTCAGTTTGAAGCTGATGTGATTGCGATTCTAAGGAAAAAGAAGAAAACAGTTTCACATCATCAGCATACGTTAAGATCTGGCTAGATTTAATCGCCGAAGGCAAGTCATTAATACATAGATTAAATAAAATGGGTCCTAAGTGGCTACCTTGAGGTACTCCTGACGAAACGTGGAATTCATATGAAGTGGTGAAGTTAAACAAAACCCTGAATGACCTATTATGCAAATAAGAGCTCATCCATTTCACTAAATGGGAAGGGAAGCCAGCGGCTTGAAGTTTAAAGATAAGTAATTTGTGGTCAACCAAATCAAACGCTTTGCTAAAATCAGTGTATATGACATCAGTGCAAGAGCCATTGGAAAATGCCTTGAAAACCTGACAAGTAAACTCTAACAGATTAGTGACCGTAGAACTTCCTTTTCGAAAGCCATGTTGCAGTGGAGAAATATATGATTTGATGGCAAAGGCCAAACGCTGAGTCAGAATTCTCTCAAATAGTTTAGGTAAAACACTTAGCTTGGCAATGCGTCTATAGTTCTCCACGAGTTGTCTACTCCCACTCTTGTGAATAGGAATAAGATAACTACTCCTCCAACACAAAGGGAAAACACCTAAATTCAGGGACAAATTAAAAAAAGCAATGCGAAGTAGCAATGCACACGACGGTTAAGTTCGCTAAGAATTGCATTTTCGACATTCATGACTTTTTTTGTTTGATTGAGAGAAATGTGCTGCCGAAACCAATCGAATATTTCTAGAAGCTCATGGTGATACTACTCCATCATATCCCAATTGTCTGTTTTGACTTCAGCAGCTTAAAAGTGGTGATTTTGATGTGCGAAGACAATGAATTGCAAGACCTATTGGACGAAAAATCAGTTCAAAGCAGTTGAGAGAATCAACTCTTTGTAGACGTTTGTTTGCATGTGATAGCAAAGATGCAAAAGGAGGAAAAATGGCTATCATACGAATTGACTGAAAATGCCATTTTGAACCCTTTCAACATCACGGCTTCATTGTTTGCCAGGCAAACAAAGAGAAGTTTTCTGTCGCGTCTTGTGACTGGCAATGAAAAGTGGATCTACTACGACAATCTTAAAGGCAAAACGTTGTGAGTTAGTCCAAAACAGCCACCCATATCGACACCGAAGGGGAATATTCATGGCCATAAAGTTTTGTCAGCTACGCGTAATGTGCTACGAGCTGCTAAACCCGAATGAAACTGTTGCTGCAGATATCTACCGACATCAATCGAGCAAATTGAATGAAGTGTTGTTGGAAAAAAGACCAATAATAGCGGCTAACACACGCACAGTCAAACTCTTGCATAACAACGCGTGGCCACACGTTGCAAGAGCTGTCAAAGAAACACTGTTGCAGCTCGAATGGGAAGTTGTGCAGTGTCTAGCGTACTCATCGAATATAGCGCCTTCTGGTTGCCGCTCATTCAGATCGATGCAGTATGACTTCACTGGTACGTGGTTTTGAAATGCGAAAGAAGCAGGAAAATGGCCCGATGACTGGACTGCTATCAAAACAATATCATTCTTTGGACACGGTACGCTATGTTGCCGGAAAGGTGGAAAAAACTTGTAAAAAATGATGGGAAATATTTTGATTAACACGTTTTGTACCAATTTTTCTCAATAAACGCCTTCTTCAAGTGAATAAATCAAACAGAATGCATGCACGCACTTGATAAATATCATGTAAATACAATTGTAACATATATGCGGTAAAAAGAGGTAACAAGTAAAAAGTGAAAAAGGGAAAAAGGTGATAGAAAAAGAAAAAGAAAAAAAATAAAAGGATACTTAGGAAACGTTTTTACCTGAACGAACTGCGCACATACATTCACATATCCGCGTTGTATAACATAGGTTGATAAAAAAAGTATAATTAAGGATTAAATTATTTAAAGCTTGCCATAGATTGCATAAAGAATGTTTACAAATGTGTGAATACCAAGTAGGATGAAAGAATGTGTTTATTGTAAATAGAACCTGTTAGCCTGCCTAAAACTTGTCAATTAAGACTTCTAAGATTTGACTTAACAGTGAGCTGATAATAATAATAAATTGCAATATCAACTTTATTCCACTGCAACGTGATAAGGATATAATTTATGCTGGTAAGTGTATAAGATTCGCCCGCAAGCGGAAATAACTTTCTTTTTGTTATATTAAAACTGTTTCATTTCGCACTCGCTGCGAATCAATCTAATAAAGGATTCACTTATCCAAAAAAAAAAAAAAAAAAAAAAAAACCCTTTTAAAGAACTCCTATCAAATATCTCGAAGAAATTAGCTTATCTTGGAAGTTTCTGTTTCTGCCAAGTATAGAATAGAATTTTATTAAAAAAAAAAACCGAGTTTTTGTCTCCTGATAGCACACCTCACCTGGTATTTGGAAAGCTTATAAAAAACTCTGATTCTTTTCCCACATGTTTTCAGCTGAAGGGATTTAATTCTGTGCGGTTTCTAGAACCTATCATCTTCGTTTGTCCGCTTGAAGCGTCCTTCAAATTTTGCAAAGACGGCTTCGTCCACATTATGTTCTTCATAGACTTTTCGAAAAAACAATTGCAATCCATTGCCATTAATCGCACTTGGGGGAAAAAGCACAGATAGGAACTTAAGCGAGAAGAAGGGCGAAAAATGGTCTGAGATGGGCTTCGATTCCTGTCATCAATGAAATTAGGATACAAGACGAGTTTTGCATTAAGAAGGCGTGACCAGTTGGAAGTGGACCTTCTAAACGACATTGTCATCTTTAGCACATTCCAGAATAAAGAATATATATACGTACTTATAGCTAGTCCCTATTTGCTGCGAAAACAACAAATATTGACTCGTTACAGACCGGAAAAATGTATCAAAAAATCTTCACCGTTGACTTATTTTATTACAACCAGCAGATTTCACTTCTCCCCTTTTCTTCCTATCTCTTGCTTCTCGTTTTATTCGTTATTGTCTTAATCCGCCCCTTCTAATCTTATTCTTGCCTCCTTCTTGTTACTCTCATCCTATTGTCCAATTGTTTCTGGCATAAATAGAGAGCAGGGAACACTTAGCAGTAGAATTCTTCTACATTTCACATTTCGCACACAACATATTGCATTGTTTTCGAATAAGGATTAATTGAGTTTGAATTAATCTCGAAGAGTAACGTTGATTTTGTTGGAGAAATAAATTCAAAGACGTAGTTAGTCAGGTTATCCGGTGTTTCACTGCATTTCTTACGAAAATTCTCTCTTCACTGTTGATTACCGCTTCGTTTAACATATAAGTTATTAGGAAAACATGCCTTAATCTATACATACGTAGGCGTATCTTTTTTGTAAGATATTTTTCGGTTTTATGTTTGTTGTCTTCGCCGTTCCACTTGACGTCATGTAAACATCGCCAGGCTATTGTAGAATTTCTGTTAAACGTTCTTAGTGTTGCACTTGAAGTAAGAGTGGTAACTGTCGACGATGATGACGTATTTCCGATTGCTCCATGTTTCGCATCATGACGTTCTGTCTGTGTGTTGATGGTGACAGGCGAATATTTCTTTGAAGAAAATTATTCCGGGTCTCGTTTACAACGGCACTTGTAACAGCAAAGTACACCACCTCCAGCTGATTTTGCTTACTAACACGCCGCTTAAATTCATACCTTAGCACTCGGTAACCCACTCTACTACCGCTATCCTTGCAGATATTTAACTGCATTTGCTTGTTTTTTTTTTTTTTTTTTCAGACTATAAGTGTTATACACAAATACTCGTCTAATTCGTCCAACTTATTCGTTCACCTCAATTTAACAAAATATACAAAATATGAATAAATTGCATGGCGAAACAGTAAAATAAAAAAAAAGCAAAGAAAAAAATGAAGCAACCAGTAATGTTATAGCCAAGAATAACACGTCAAAAAGTTTCTTTAGCATACGCCAAGCAAAAATTGTTTTAGTATCATCAAAACAAAAAAGGAAAAAACAAAAAAAAACAAAAAAAAAAAAAGAGAGAGAGAGAGAGAGAGAGAAAAAGAGAGAAAAAGAGAAGGATTCAGCATATCCGCTTTCATGTTCATATGACAGAAACAAGTGTTAATGGTTAGTTGTTTGGTTGGTAAAACAAGTGTCTGACTCCCAAACTCTAGAACTCGCTTTAATTCTAACATAGCAGTTTGTTGATATGCGTGCGTGTGTACGTGGTTGTATGTTAGCTTCAACATGTATATATGTACATTTAGTTAACTTTGATTAGAATTTTCCATACCACCTGTCAGAAAAATGTTCATTTAACGCTCAAAGCTTTTGTTTGTGAAAATAGTTTTATGCGAGGGAAGACCTTCTAAAATATATAATTCCCTATATAGATGCATGTTTGTAGCCGTTCATATATATAATTATAAAAAATATACTTTTTGTAATCTTTGACAAATGAACGTAAACTACTTAAACTACGCTCTACTGCTTGTGGGATTAGATTGTAACGGGAGTATATAGAAATATGTCGGTATTGGAACCGAATAATTTAATGAACAATTGACTGAGAATATAAGCGTACTATTAATGCTGGGAAATTTCATTGGATGATATATTTGGAGAAAATCGATTTTTATAAACACAACTTTTCTTTCATTTAGCGCTTGGACACCTTTCTGTCCACAATTGTGTCTAACTGTGCCTGTGAAAATTACAGGTTGTTTCAACCAATTTGGTTGTCAGTTGCAGGGGTTTAAATGACTTTATTTTCAAAACAAATACAAACACTACCGTTGGCCATTAAATATCTTACAGTATTTTGATTAATAAAGTTAATTATATAGCGTCTCTTCAAAATGATGCGTTATATGGACCGTAGCGGAAAAAGTGGTACGATCCGAACCAATGTCAATAGCGTTCGGTGTGCGAAATTTCATCAAAATATTCCAAAATATGCGATCTGTAGGTGGAACATAAGAATAGAGCATGGCCAGACGGACAGACAGACAGACAGACAGACGCACAGTTAAGCTTATATAGATCCAGAAAGTGATTCTGAATCGATCGGTATAATAAAAGTTGGGTCTTTCTCAAGTCACTCTGGGTGTGGCATATATCAGCACAATATTAATATAACCTTGTAAACGCTTTTTGATAAGAAAAAAAGCGATTCAAACCAAATACTGGCTTGAAAAGCCTTATGGCAGCTGTTCTCCGTGGAAAACAATAATTTGTCGTTGGCTGGATGATTTTGAACCAGGTCGTGTGAACATTAATGATACTGAACACAAAGAATGCCCAACAGCGAGCGTTACACCAGGAAGTTATTCCCAATAATCAAAAAGTAAAGTTTTGCAGCTTTAGCCGACGTTCTAAGGATGTCAAAAGACAGACTATTCACTACTTTACCTGAATATTTGGGAATGAGAAAACTCTCTTCCAAATAAGTATCGCGTTTACTCACGGTGTGTCAACGGCCACAATGGCAAAATTGCCTGAATTGAAGCTCGAAATCCTACCAAAATTACTGTGTTCTCCAGACTGGACTTGCACTGACTATTATGTCTTTGCAAATCCCACAAGAATGGTCCCTGGAAGAACAAGGTTTAACAAATCATTATGTTATCGGATGCTGAAAATGACATCATATCTATCAAAAAGAGAAAGCTGCTTGTCAATGAAATTTATGACAATGATCAAACCTGGAATTGAACACATTGGTTAAAAATTTCCAAGACTAACGTTTAATGAAAAATTCGTATTGTTTCTCATTGTCTCAACTCTGGCTCCCAACGACTGTTGTTTTGGGTTGATGGGTACTATTGAATGAAATATGGATCCATGATAGCAAATTGGCCGTACAAGTGATATGAGTAATTATGCAGGGAAAAAATGTAACATTCTTAATGGACGTATTCGAAACATCTATTCGTCTGTCCGCCGAGTGTCGTTGAAATTTTAACGCTCGCAAAAAACATTTCAAAACTTTAAATTAATCGTAATTGTTCTTTGTATGTGTGTAGCCAAAAAGCGTAAAAATAATTGCCATAAGATTACAAATGTGCTCGGGAAAGAATTCAAAATACGGTTGTTTTCATATATATGTAGTTTTTGAAAACTTTCAAACGGCAGCAAAAATGTATTTAAAATTTCTCTGGTCTCTAGTGTTTATCGAAAGCATGTGAAGGCTGAGTCTCGATCTCGATCTTTCGTTCTTTGGGATCTGTTACATTGTCGTAAGGTTGCTCAATTACGGGCCAGAAGTGGGTTAATCTATTTACTTCTTGATTAAATTTACTTTCGATTCACCTTAAAGTAATGACAATCCTCTGACCTTTGACTCTTGTTTTTCAAATAATTTTCAAAGAGTTTAAAACTCTTCGCAAAACAATAAAATCTTGATGTATTTCAATGTTTCTGCTTTAAGCACATGTACGGTTGTTGATGTCGTCATCTTCGGAACATAGACTAACAAGCAATCGTTGCCCATAAACGCCTGTATATAAATAAGCTAAAAATAATAATAATAATAATAATAATAATAATAGTAATAATAAAAAGAAGAAAATAGTTAAACGAAAAACCGATAAAACCAAGATTTTCTAACTTTAACTTGTTTGGAATTTCTTCCTTAAAAATTACTTCAAAAAACACAAAAAAAAAAATAAGAAAATTAGAAACTTTCTTCCCTAAGACACATTTCCCTCTTCCATCTATAATACCTATGAATTTGGGAACGTTAACAATATCGAGCCAATAAGAAGAGAAAACAGCAAAACAACAGTGTAACGATAGTATAATAGAATCGCTGGGCAGGGGAGCGAGAACATTAATTCTAACCATGCTAAAGCTAATACCGCAACTAAAACAACTAATTGTTGTTAGAGTGAAGCTGAATGAAGATGAATAGTATGATCACGTTGTCTTGCTGCATAGATAGTGAACGCTTACAACTTATATAGTGTTGGTTAGTTCGACCATATAATTGGTTTTTTGTATTATTCCTGAAAAATTTCCCTTAAGGAGCTATTTGAAGAGAAATAAATTCTGTTATTCTGTTGTATTAAGTTTAGAAAATAATTTGAAAATTTTGCCATTTTTTTTTGAAAAAGTTATTCATATTGTTATCTAAGCAATTGTAGATATATATATATATATATAAATACCGCATAGATTGCACACTGCGGTCGTGTTCACTTATTTTGCTACTTAAAGCTATTGTTGAATTATTTCAATTTCTTGGCTACTTTTTTGATTACCTTGCTCCTTACTACTGTAGCTTTCTCTTTCTCTTTCTTTTTCTCTTTCTCTTTCTCTTTGTTGTTCCTGTTAAAACTCTGCAAACAATACTTCATATTTTATGCACTTTGTCTGATGTATGTATGTGCACATTAATCGAAATAGCCTAAGATTGTTATTAATCGAGAAATGGAAATAAGAAATAGTTTTTCTTTTTCCTTCATTTCTCTTCAAATCGTTTTGTTTTCAAATAAAACCAAATAATTATCGAAATCGATCACAAAGAAAAAAAGAGTCTTTGTTGTTCTTTTTATAGATTTTCATATATACATACGGGTTAAAGGGTAAGACAAATGTACATTTTTCGAAAAATTAATTGGTTTTTTCCTCCATTGAAAACAGCACGCAGCCCAACTCAAGCAATTTTCATTTATTTTATACGAACTTGCAATGTCTGTAGTGAAACATGACAAATATTTACGATAAGTTAATATAAACACTTTTTTTTTGTTTTTTTTTGTTAATAACAGAATGTATTTGCTTTGGTCAAAATCCCCATTATTTTACAGCCGCATCCCTTCATATAATATACGTATTAAGTTCATGAAAAGAACGTTACGGCATGCTTTTCTTCCCTTCATTTCTCTTTCTCTCTTCTTCTATATTATGAAGTCATGCACTTTTTTTCATTTTTTCCCAAAATCACCGTAACAGGTCCTACAAAACATTAGGAACGACTTGGTTTTTTAGGAAATAATAATACTACTACCACTACTACTACTAGCAAATCATCGATGAATTCATATATCGTATGAGGTTTGTGATGCTGGTTTGAACAAACGTTTAAAAGTTTTTTGTTTGCATAGCTAATTAAAGCAAGAAAGCAAGAAAGCAAGAAGGCAAGAAGGCGTAACGCATTCATGTACTCTACATCCCATTTTCACCGTTTCTTTTTAAGTCCCTATTTCAAGCTGTGTTCATAACGTTTGTTTTGCGCGTGCGGCCTTTCATAGAACTAGAAGGAGAAAGAATAAATGTACAAGAGGAATGTCAAAAACGCAAAATGGAATAGAAAAATTATCCCCTTTTCGTCTACGAAATTCCAGTAGCTCGTCGTAAGCATGGCTGTGAAGTAAAATTCAACACCTTTCCCGAGATAATTTCGAGTGTTTCGCGTGATGCCTTAACGTTTAGGGTAAAGGTGTTTTTAATTTGAAGCGGGCATCCACAGCTTCACTCCTGTGCGTTTTGGGACTATCCTCTCCGTAGATAAAACTTGTGTGTAATGATGGGACAGAGGAAAAACCAATATAACGGGCGTGCGTGGGCTGCGTGTTATTCGATGTGGTTCTTGAATATGAATTTTAATACGATACCCGAACGATATTTTTACTGGTTTTTACTACAAAAGAAATATTTTATGTGCTACAACGCTGATGGTTTACA
Organism: Glossina morsitans morsitans; assembly: GCA_001077435.1. Classification (NCBI taxonomy): domain Eukaryota; kingdom Metazoa; phylum Arthropoda; class Insecta; order Diptera; family Glossinidae; genus Glossina; species Glossina morsitans. Next base: position 66,530 of record CCAG010008024.1, read on the forward strand.
GGTTCCTATGGAAATTATGGAGGCTATTTTACTTCAAGGCGAACTCAGATAGTTGGATCAGCAGTCACTGCTACTTTGACTTCTTCCTTAGGAACCGCGTAGAGAATCCAATAGGCGGTGTTCTAACAGTTTCTTCCATCCAGAATTTTCTCTTTAACCCCACATTATAAAGAAGTTCTTGTCTATTATAGGGAGAACTCCGCGAGTAAGTATAAACGAGTACATGTATATATATGGGGGAGACCTAAGTTGAAAGTCTGTTTGTGCGGGATTAATACGCATAAGTGTTTGCGTTTGTGAACTAATCATAGGATGCCGTAGAATCGTGATCAAACCGGTGTTTCGTTATACTCTCTCCTTACTTACAACAACGTGCAGAGACCCTGAGCGCCAGTGCTCGATTAATGACGCTGAAAATGCGTTGCTAGGGGTGATCATAGACGTATCGAAACCCTCACTTTTTGTGGTGCTCCCTACAAACGATGACTGTTGCTTTTATTTATTTATTTGTTTATTTCACTTATACATAGAACTCGACTAAAACAAATGACAGTCGAGTTCAATTGACTCTTAAAGTAAATCTTAAATTAATTAATAATAAAACTTAGCATAAGTATAATAAAACAAATAAGAAGGAAAAAAAGAAAAAAAGTATATACACAACTAGCACAGAGCCACACCCACAACCGGTGCAGAACTAAATTGCAAATGAACTCATAAGCCATCGCAAACATGCTTAAGCTTGGCAACCGATAATAGTAAAGAACAATCAATTTTCGAATCGTAATGACTTCTTCGGGTTAAAAACTAGTTTAAGTGCGACATTGGTAAGTCACGTGTCGTTTAGATTCTTGCAAACAACTCTGAGGGGATTAAACAGCTCATAATTATATTTACATTGACTAAGCTTAACCAAGATAAAGTGCCTAGAGAAGCGGTTATGGACATAAAACTTATTTCCTCAAGTAATGACGGCGAGTCAATAGCACCATTTATTACTTTGATTACGAAGGAAACGCCAAGAACAAATCTACGTTGCTCAAGAGACGGTAAGGACAACAGAAGCAACCAGGGGACAAGAGGCAATCGGATTCCAACCCAAATTCCTAAGGGCATATGGTTCTCATCTTCGAGAGCTCCACAGTCAACGGCAAAGAACGATTTAAGTTTTGCTATCTATAAACCGGTGACTCCAAGTTTTTCTCTTCGAAGCCTAAGAGGTGTATTGGAAGAGGGCTCTTTCTTCAATGGAAAAGTTCTCCTCCCTTTGGTTCTCTTTTATGGAGGTCATTACACTCACTCAAGTTTCAATAGTCAACGAAGTTTGAGAGGGCCGAGGCAGAGTTAGGTGTGTGCGGTGTGATGACGTCCTTGGAACCATTATTTTCTCCAGAAAGGATAGCGTAATGAATGGCCTTCCGGGACGTATATCAAGTCTAACGGCAAGAGCGGCTCGGGCTACGTACAGTAAGAGACCACTTAAAGTACAGTATAGCATGGTGTAAGTTCGCAATTAGAACGATAAGTTATGAAGTTAATGGGTGTCCACGGGGGTCAGCTTGCTCAAAAATCCGATTGCTCCTGGTATGAAGACTACCCATCTGACTGCCGAAATGAATGCCTTCTTAAATGACTGCTGGGTACGGGTTTTCGGGATGTATCGCGGTGGCTACGTTTACCTCGAAGTTTCGTGGGGAACCAATTAAGAGGTCTGAGATAGGCCTCGAAGCATACAAATAACCGAGAAAATGTTTCACACCTATCCTCCATTTTGGTGGCTCAAGGTAGTAGAGCCCCTCTTCAATGGGCATTGTCCTACTTCTTGATTATTTCTCTATGTATCTATCGTACCCATGGAACATAGTTCACCAACATTTACTGTTGTCATCAGGCTCCCCCGTTTTTCGCATAGGATTCGTGCTGCTTGTGAAGATATTATCTGATGTTTACTCAATTTGTATTAACAGATTAATGTATGTGGTGTGAAGAACTTTTTTTACTCTTATGCTGTATTGCTAAGCGGCAGTGATATTCGTGCATGACGAGAAGAGTATACAAAAATTTCGTCTGATTTCGTGTAATCAAATTTGATAATTATTTGAGTGCGGTGTTAATTGGTGCAATGGGTTGTTGTCGTGCACAGACAAACACAACCAAATATGTTATGAGTAAACGTTGGGGAGTAAATTTAAGGTCCTAATAAAACAAAGTCATTGTGGTGGTGCTGGCATTTAAATGCAAGTGTGTCTGAATTGTGTGCACCGCACGAAAGATTTGTTTTATGTGGTGTTATAACTTCTGTTAGCTATTATGAATGAATGAATGAAGAGACACGTTTGATAGAAAAGAAACCTCTTGCTGTTAGTTGTAGAGTATCTGCTTTGCAAGATTTCTGACATGTAAGAAATGTAAATAATTAATTTTTTTTTGTTTTTTTTTTGTTTTGCAAACATGTGCAACAGCGGAATCTGGATGAGTTATAGCTATTGGAATTGTCAAGTATACAATATGTATATGCGAATGTTGAGCAGAAAATGTCGGTACTTTTTCTTATGAATGTTAATGGATAGAGTGGATAGTGTTTCCCTTTGCCATTGAAATAAAGTTAATGAATTTTTATCTTTTTTCATATTTGGTTACTGGGTATTATACGATTACGGTAAGTGGTACCTTCAATATATAAAGCTTTACATTGCCATAGGGGTTGGCTCTCATTAAAAACGAGGAAATTTTATCGATATGTGAAATAGTAGCTCGATTGCGTTAATATTTCAGTGAAAGGCAAAATGGATGCATACATCCCTGTGCACTTTCCTATGCACTATGGGAAGGTGCACGATCGTTTGCTGTTTTGAACTCGATTTCGCGTGAATCGCAACATAAAAAATATAAAAAGTATATCGGGAAAGATAGATGTCTTTGTCATCCTTTTTGTGTGCTTCATCTTTCTGTGTTTATTTGATATCGTTCTGAGTGCGCAATAAACCCAAAAAATCATTGCCGTTATTAATTACGATCAAAATGCAATCTAGATTATTTGTTACCGATAAGAAAACATAAAGGCTATTGAAATTTACCCTAAGGCACTGCTTTTGTTAAAAGATATCCTGCTCGCAAACTAGAGAACGTGGTATAGTTAAGGGCGGCCTTTTCATGGTGGGCTGCACTTGTCAACCGGCGGGGACGGGAGACCACAGAGAAAAGTTAAAGGTAATAAAAAATAGCCACAATATTAATGACAATTACAGCAACAACAGCTATAGCGAAACGGCAAAACAACAATAGCAGCAAGAACAATAGCAGCAGCAACAATAGCAGCATCAACAAAAGAAGCAACAAAACATCCACGCATATATAAATGCACGGACACGTACACACGTACGTGGTACATACAAACATGCACTCTTGAAGTGCCAACGTGGGAGACAGAAGGAGGAGTGCAGCTTAATGGCAGGCATCAAGACCGAGTCGGGTAAAGTCCTTTTTAATGCGTATTGCATAAATTGATTAGTAAACACCTGGTGGGGGTAACATTCTGCTTCCGGGATTAGAAGGAGTTGTATCCTTTCGAAAGGCATTGGGACTAACGCTGTCAATGCTAATCGGGCTCCAGTGGTCCGCTCATTACAAGGCATGGACATGATTTTCTCGGAAGCAACTAATGACATTTTTTATTATTTCCAAGAAATAAATGTGTAACGTGGGGCCGTGAATTATTTTTATATGCTAGTCTCGAAATAAAAATATCACACAAAACTTTTTTGCATTCAAAAAAAAGGTTTACTCAAAACGGACAAAATTTATGAAAATGTTTATAATATGATGTCTAAACTACACATGAACTAATAAAACATGAATCAAGAAGAACAAGAAGTAAGAAAATTAAATTCGTTGGGGACCGAATCTTTTATACCTCGTTGCATTTATTTTACATAGAAACTTGTTAGCATTGAGAGACAAATTACGTATGCAGACATGGCGTCTTGGCTGTGCATATATTTAATATACTGAGCGCACTTCTTCTTACTTGATATGTCGCGTCAAGTGAACATAAGTAATCATATACATGATGAAATTGTGTTTTGGAAGTCAGCAGCAATATCAATATCAAATATCATTACTTTCATTGTATAAATATTTGATCCTTTCGGAGGATCGCATCACTCCAAAGAAATCTTTGCACATGATGTCCTTTTTTGCCTATAAACATTTGGCTTTCGCGAAATCTATAGTGAATGGAAGGTAGCGAGGATATATAAAATCTGGAGCCTTAAGTATAAAATGAATTAAGGACGGAGGATTCTAACGTTCCAGGTTCATTTTTATTGAGAATTGCGAATATCACTAGATACGAAACTTTTTTAGTGGTTGCATTTCAGCAGTCGTTAGTTATTTTAATGAAATAGATATTCTTTTATGGGTTCCTTAGTATTAGCATTATTGTGTAGATTTCTTTCTAGATAAAATGATGATATTTTTGCCATTTCACAGCAATCCCATCAATTTGTCCTTGTGCAACACCATTTCCGATGATTTGACATTTAAATCGCCATATATTAGGAAACCCTAGCTAACAATGTTTCTGAAGACCCTTTTAAATTTTGATTAAATTTGATTGATCATTTGAGTAAGAACGACCCACAAAATATAGATACTAATGATTACGTTTATGAAAATCGAAAGTGAAATATTCAACTACATCGGACTGAATTTATAGACAGAAAAGAACGTTAACATGTTATTAGTTAATATTGTAACCTTTCCATCCAACTGACTCGTTCTATAATGCCTTATCCAGGTGTAGTTTGTCGAGATACTTTAATGAAGTGTCAGATAGTGAACAACATATATCGATACAGCAATAGTCCCATAAAACGATTTCAAGCATTGCTATATTCATTATTTAGCATTGGAATATAAATATTTAGAAGCTGTTTACTGTGTTACAGCACTGAACTATTTTTGCTTCGTTGTATACATTTTAAGATTACTAATAGCATCAAAAGGTAATTAAGTGCTTGGATTTCGTGTACAAAGCTTATATTAAAACGTGGAGTAATGGAATTAAATTTACGCATATCATGCACCATATGCTTACAACTTCACGATCCATTATGTCAAACGCTTTTTGCACAGTTTAGATAAAAGGAATTTTAATTAGAAATCGATGATATGCTTTTAATGCCACATTGGTCCAAACAACCAGCCATTGTAGGAATTGCATTGTAGGAATTATTGCTAATTGATTGTTCGATGAATTGGAATAGGCCAAGGAAATTTCCAACACTATCCAAAACTGTTATGCGGCATACGCGGAATATATTTAAAAATCAAACTTTCGTCTTCGATTTCACCACAAGCATGACCAAAGAAGGAAAAAGATCCACTCGATCATGAGTTGTCAGATATTACAGCCCATAATCGCGGAATGAAAGAAAATGGCCGACAGGAGAGACTGTTTAGCATATTCACAGTAAATATTAATAACTAAGGATTGCTTATAATGATAATAATAATAATAATAATAATAATAATAATAATAATAGTGATGCTAATTTCTCTTACTGTTCAACGAACTCCAGCGGCCATCTTGGAGCTACTTATGTACATTCATCACAAAGGATTCAGTCCTCTTTTGCTGGCACCACAACAGTTCAAGGAAAAAAAGTTCCTAAAATTACACTATGACCGCCGTTTGTCGTTGGTCCAAATTCCTGGTTATCACGTTCATCTTCTTCCTCTCTCCCTGAGCTGACAATCAATCAATCATCGCGGAAAATTACGTTGTATTGAAAGGTGTGATCACATTCGTGGTCGAATGTTGAAGCTGCAGCTATGTCTTCCCAATGAAATATTAAATTTAGTGACCGTTAAATTTCCAACTGAACTTCTGTCTGAGGGATGAACTCTCACAAGAAAGGCAGTTCCGAACAAGCACTATGATACAGCCAATGAGCAATGAGGAAGCAAATCAATGCACCTGCAAAATGTTTCAAAACACATTGCACTCTTATGATCTACCAAGGAGACTCATAGGCCCATCTAGTTGACAATAACAATTAGTGGCTTTTTTTCCTCCCTTCCATTCAGGATGCACTTCACCGACATATGCGATACGAACATTTCTCGTTTCTCCCTAAATTACATGGCACTCCTTCATCTTAATGAGAGATGTATGACAAACATTCAAGGCAAGGAAATAGTTAGCAGTGCATTTCAATTCAATCTTTTCTTCTTTTCTTTTTTAATACAAACGAAATGTTAAGCCTATGGTTTTGTTTCGTTCTCATAATATAGACAAAGGAAAGTATTTGTTCAACTTGTTGTTGTGCGAACACAGCAACAGATTTCACGATTCGATCGAAAGGCGAACAGTAAACGAAACAATAGAGAGAGAGAGAGAGAGAGAGAGAGAGAGAGAACACCGCATATATCGTCTTTGCTTTGTATCGCTCACACATTAACCGAAGCTACCGTAGCTAAGAAAATGCGAATTATTTTGCAAAGAAAGCCTTTCCAACATCATTAGAAGTGAAGAATAATTGTCTACTAACAATTGCGAGAAACGAAATGATGATCAAAAGCTGTAGCGAAAGAGACTTGCATAATATAGCACAGGAAGAGTTCAAAGTACTCTTGTTTTTTTCTTTTTTTTTTCCAAGAACGAGAATGATTATGCATAAAAAGTCGTATTAAGTCCTGTTGAGTACGACAAACATCCAATAAGCATAGATATGAGAAACCGCAAAGTCATACGCATACGCACGGATGTTTGTTAAAGGCTACAAGAAATACATATGTGACTAGACTAGAGAAAGGCAAGAAATTGCATGCAGCGGAGTACACCGGAACAACACATGAAAAGGGAGAATAAAAAAAGTAACAAAATATAAATTTGATAACGACAAAGAAGAAAAAAAAAAAAACACATACCTGCTAGACCTTCATAGATTGTGTTCCGTGGTCTCCTTTTTATCCGCACAAAAAATTCTTCTGCCTTGCTTAATAGTCTTAGGAAGTCCTTTATTTTTTTTTTATGGAATTGTGGACAGGTTTTATTTGTTTATAAGTTTACGGTGAGCATTTTTTTCTTTTCCTTATGAATGACATTCTCTGAAATGGTGTCGCACAATTGGCGCTTATTAACGTGATCGAAAAATCAAAAAAGAAAAACGATTTTTCCGAATCTCACTTTTGTTAATCCAATACTATTCTACATATGTAATGATCATTATCAACATCATTATTGTTATGGTTATCAGAAATGAAATGTAAACTTAATTAAAAATTACTAAATGCAAGATAATAGCATCGCAAAATAAGTAGCAAAAGAAGAAAAAGGAAAATATTTTTAAGATTGAAAATAATATGCAGTGAATTACACTGATAACGAGCTAAATATATATCCAACAACAAGAAGCTAGCAACAACCAACTGGTTGTTAACCAGTCATCCAAATAGGTAACCAGTCAAGCGTTCACTCTTTTAATTATACTTATACATACATACATACATACATATATATATATATATATATATATATATATATATATATAGTGGTTGTTGCTAGTTGTTAGTGTTGTCCTTTACGTACCACTGTACCATCATTATTATCGGTTTTTTGCATCTGTATCCCTTCCCTCTCATTTTCATTAGAAATGTGTTAGTGCGTTAAGACATCTAAAAATGAAAAAAATAAAGAAAAGTCTACAACAAATACAAATTATGCAAATTAAATAAAACTCTACTTTATTGTTGATGTTGTCGTTATTGTTAATGCGATTGGCTTGTATGTTAAGCCGCCAAAGCAAACTTTAAGCGAAGAAAAAAAAAATAAAAAAAAAAAAAAGAGAAAGAGAAAGAAAGAAAGAAATATAAAGAATTTCCTTTTTTAATCTTCTCTTTCGTTTTCTTTCTCTCTAGGATTTCTTTTCTATTTTACACTTTGCTCCGTATAATACCTTCTTAGTTTTTCTTTCTTCTTAAAAAAAGCCACTTACTTGAAGTGGATTCACAGGAGAAGGCAATCATAATAATATTTTAACGTTCGTTATTCAAGCTGAGAATAGCGAACTAAATGAAAAAAAAAAGACAAAAATTCTTTCTATTTTATTTCAATACACAGATTTTCTCAGTGGATTTAACGATAAGAAAATATTAAAAATAAAAGAAATTTAGAATTATGAAGACAGCATTATGGGCGAAAGTTTTAGTTCATTTATCTTCTTTGATGTGGGGAAACCATGAATATTAAATGCACGCGCCAACGCAATGCTCGCATAATAAAGGCAAACAGACAGATAAGAATGAATGTAAAAATAAAATTAAAGTAAATCTAAAAAAGAGAGGTAATTGAATGCCAAAAGAAAAAGTGAAAACCTCAAGTAATGATTACTTGATAGATAGAAAGAATAGTTGTTGGCAGTGGAGGCAAACTTATTCAGTTTGGCACGCATTAAAATATAAATAAGTGTGGAAATGATTTGTAATCATTTAGTTAGACAAAGAAACTTACGTTGTTAACAAGTTATGGCAAGAAATGTGCTTTACCGAAATGCAAGGACAAGGTAATGATTTTTTTTTGTTTTGATAACACATCGCAAGTTCATACAGCTCTGGGCCCGATTGAAGGTGTTACAGGCTTATGCCTTCGAAAGATCAAATGTCCGCATCAGCTATTCGCGTCACTTAAGAACGTTTCTGGCAAATACTACTACTACGGAGATAATGGATTGAGTTTTTTTTTTTAAATCTGATTTCGTTGTACCACTACACTTCTCCTTCTCTCGACGCAAATATTTCTGCATCCAAATGACCGTATTTGAAACTGGCGGTTTTTTCTGAATGAAACAACTTCTGACCAATGTAAAGCAAGCGAATATACACTTTTGCTGCTTTGTGTGCGGATTACACAGTGCGCTGAAAGATCTGGTTGTTCTTATGAAATAATGGCAGGACAAGTAAGAACACTATAGTGGGCTAGGGCTCACCATTACATATCCTACATCATCATGCAATTATTCATAAAACGACTTTTGAAGGTAAGCCGTTATATCGAAAAAATGATCCGATCTGTAGAGTTTTTAATAGCGTTTGTCCCTAGGCCGGAACATATTAGTCTACCGAATTTTATCAAAATATTTTAAAAATTGCAGCCTGTAGCTTGAACGAAAATAACCAAGACGGAGAGACGAACAGGTAGACTGATTTAAAATCGATTTAGATCTAGAAATCGATTCAGAATCTCAAGTCGTTCTGGCTATTGCATCGCATCGCATCGCATCGGCACAAACTTAATATAGCTTTGTACCACAAGTGGTATAGGATATAAAAATGAATACCTACCGTACATCTATCATATACCTACCGCATGACACAATGTTTTGCTAGCTTATTTCAAGGAGAGACAACAGGACAGTGCACATACGTTATGGGTATAATAAATAAATAAATGCCTCAGCCATCGTATTTGTTTGACGTGTCCCGTTGCGACTTTTTCCTGTTTCTGTTCTGTTCTGTCTGATGCGGCGATGTATTCATTTCAGCAATTGCTCCCTTTTATATGTTAAAACTATATTTGATAAGCAGCAACCTGAAACGACCATTCTCTTAAATAAATTAAACGCAAATGTTTACAACCCTCTGAATTGAAAATGGATGAGAGAACACATGACAGTAGAGCGATGCCCTTTTGGACTTATTGATAATAAAATGGATGGATTGCTTATGTTGGCAATAGAAAAAGTAACTTTCAACGATATTACAATGCAGCATGGTGGGAATAGGTCCCGCAGATTGTGGATCGGATATATTATGTGGTGGTGCAGGGATAACTGATTACAGGAGCCTTAACAACTGAAACTGCCTGCACATGTTAATCTTGAGTTAAAAAATTCTCATATATATATGTATGTAAATCTGCCAAATCTGCTAAAGGCAGAATAGCTTAAAGTGCTTCCTCCTTGAGCAAATTCAAATATATGTACGGCTATGTACATGTTCGTTTTGTACAAATATTTCCCAATTAGTTGAGATGTAGAAACCTGTTAAACTATAGCGCTAATCTAGTATTCGCTAACCTACAACTGTCACAACGAATACAGTGACCACAAGGTCGAACTGAAGAAAAGAGGATAAGCTAAGGGTAACCCGTTATCCAGATTATGCCTGCTTTTTATAAAGGCCCGTAGACTGCTTGCAGTGGAACTCTGCCTTCAAAACTTGGATTTAAAATACAATATTCTGCTCTACATCTACCGCTAAAAACTTAAAGCTTTCTTTGGAGTAAAAATGTGCATCTAATGAGTTAGCTGACAACTTCACACGTGGTATTTTAAAAAACCATAAAAATACACTCCTTTTGTCTTGCCCACGTAATTTGTACTGGCACTTAAATGAAAGTACGGTCTCTTTCATAAAACTTTTCATCCTAAGCTCAAATTGAAGCAATTGTAAGAAGACATTTAAATATTATTTGCTATAGTTTTACTTCACAGCCAATTCCATAAAATAGTTATACTTATAATTAAACCGCGACAAGATTAAAAGTGCAAGATGGCATAGAAAATGGTTTATCCTGGAGTGAATGTAGGCATTTACCCTACCGCCAGGTCGTTCAACAATTACTGTCAATAGTCCCTTAATTTAGAAGATTTTGGGATAACATAATACCTAATGTTTCTGTCGTAAGCGAACCTATCCTTTGGTTATGTTTTTGCATAAATTTTTCCTTTCCCTCAAACGAGCCATTGCCAATGATGGCTGGCGAAATTTTATTTTGCTAATTTAAGCGTTTACTCAAAGGAACAGGAATAAAGCGCTAATCGAGTTAAATGGTTACCTTGCAGTTAAGAATTTCAACATTTTTTTGTCGATTTAATAAACAAATTTCTTTTGCAAAAATACCGCGTCTGTGAAATAAAAACCTTCTGATATCTTTCACCTAACGGCTTTTAACTTCTCTAATACACAAGCAGGTATCTTTGGAAAGCGTCAAATCAATTCAAAACCACTTTGAAGCGAAGCAAATAAGAATAAGGAGACATATAATGGGAAAAGACTGACTGACAAGCACCCTACACGGCTTGGCCTAATACAATTCATGCGAGCGCTCGTATGAAAGGAGGCCCAAAGGGTAAACTGATGTGCTCTGAATTCAGCAAAATTAATTTTCTTGCTATATATTGCAAAACAGCAACTATGTGAAGGTTTATTTTTATTGGGATCTTTTATATTGAGCGGAACCCCACCATTCATAAGGGTACTCGGGAAAGGTAAGTCTCCATATCTCAAAAAAAAAAAAATGCAATTTTCGATTTTTTATGAGAGATCGAGAAATTTATTAAATACATAAAAAATGTTCTAAATTTTAAATATACCTGCTTATGGACCATGGCATGGCACCATTTTTGGTATATAATTACGAAAATGAATGAATAACTGTATCAGGGGAAGCGGCATAGGACATTTGCAATGTTTTTATTTGTTTTAATGCAAGCAATTAAATATCCCATCCAATCTCCACAGTCCAAAGTCATGTTGCCATTTCTCACTATGACTACTACTACTTTTGAGAATACTGAGTTGGCGGGTAATTGACTGAAAGCCAACTTAGACAATCCGTTATTAATAAATAATGTTTCAATGAACTAATCGCGACGTTAAACGTTACTTTAAAGATATTATGAAAAATTGGTATGTAAATCATTGCACCTACCACCACATACAACACCTCGCACCTTTTTGACCCAAGGAAGAACGCTAATGAAAACTGTTCGGTTCGGACCACTTTTTCGACCACTTCGCATATAACGGCCCAATTTTGCATATTCATCATATGAATAACTGTACGGTGGTGTAGGGTGTTTATGTTGAACCGTGATCTACTATAGAGTTTTTACTTGTTAATACCTAAATGCATGGCTAACAGTTCCGTCGAATTTTATTCTTATTTTTCTATTACATTTTCTGCAATTCAAAGAAAAGAAAAAAAAAAAACGAAGAAATTGTTCAAATTTTCGCGTCCTGAGTCATTCAACTTCAATTATCTAAAATACCAAGTGTGCCTAACTCATCAGCCGAACGGTCTTCTACTGTTCGAGTTGCTACATACTGGAATGCGTTACCACTGAAATTCTTCGATGATTCTTTGAATATGTTTAGAAGAAAATTGGCGGTCGCATTGCTAAACTCATAAAGTATATTGTGTTGCTGGTAGGAACTGATGACCATGGACCATCTCATCCAGCTGACTTGTATACCCACTTATGTTATAGTTTCTTTGTGCATACAATCTATGTATCTATGTAATCAGATAATAGGCCTACGATTTCATAGTTATTTGATAATTGAATAAATGAATGAAAAATGAATGAAATTTTACAAAAACATACTTTTACTTAGGCTCTTATAATATCATAGCCTCTTAACCATTATTGAAACGTGAGTGACGGTCCGTGAAAAAGGGCTTTCTGTAAAATAATGCAATTCTTCGATTTGCATGAACCTAAGCCACGACCTTCATAATGTGAAAGGAAGAAAATTGATTTAATCTGGGCCACGATGGCTTCTTTCACTGTTTGTGTAATTATTCAATACATATCCAGTTATCGGCTTGGCGACTAGGCGCGGCACGTCACAAAAACGCCAGCACACAACATCACAACAAAAGCAACTATATTTCAGTAGCAAAAGGTGAACTATTTCCTATAACGAGTTTGCGTTAACTTCGTTTTTTTGCTGAATTTTAATTGTCATTGTCCTCGCATAAGAAAAGTTCGAAAAGGAATAATAAGAGAAAATTGCAGTTAAAAACAACCAAGTTGGCTTTTATTTACTCTAGCCATTTGTCTTAGCAGTTACACCATCATCGATGCTCATTTAGCCAATTGGCCTATAAATTGAAGTTGGCGTATTTTACGCAACACCAATCTTTGCAGCAAAACCGCCGGATGTCACAAATTCGCTTATTCACTCACATTGACTCTCGCTCTTTACCTCTTACCTTCGTATCGCTATCGTACTGCACAGTGGATGCTCCTGCCAAAATCGTTTCCCCATAGCTAGCGGCAGATTTTTCGTTTGTCATTAGATTCTTTACGCTAACAAATTTACACAATAATATATTTACACTTACACCTTTCCATCTACATTTTGCGCATATACGTGTGTGGAAGGCATACCACAGCGATAAATTTATGCTCGTCATTAAATCGTATTTGTATTCACACGAATGCTCTCACATTTAACTTTCACAGCCATAATAAAATTGTTACGGTTGCTAGACAGAGCGTAAAAAAAAAGAAAAAAGAAAAAAAAAACAAAAAAAAAAAGAAAAAACAAAAAAGAAAAGAAGCAGTCGAAGAGACATAGAAGAGATGAGCAACGCGACTGTGAAATCCGATTAATGGATTTTCAACGGAAATATAAAGTAAAAAGAAGATAGAAGAAGAGATTCCGCGAGAAGAAATGTGCCTTCATCTAGGATGATTAAATTTATTTCAATCTTTTACCGGTTAAACTGAAGCATTTAACACAAGAGTTATGTGTAACAATATGCGAGCATATAAAAACATTGTTAGCTAAGGGAAAAGTCAATTCAATTGACAGCTAAATGGTCTGTTAAATATTAATTGGAATCGCAGTACAAATGAATTTGATTTAATTGTAAATTTCAAGTATATTTAAAGCGTATTCGTTGCTATGGAGCAACCCTCACATAGTTTAAATTCGTATCAGTCAAATAAATTGACTTTTTCTTTGAAGTTTCCAAAAACCGTTCGTCAAACCAAAAAGTTATATAAATACAATGTGAAGAGGCGGAATGATGGCTTTCTCTTTTGCTTTCTAAGCTGTCAAGCCTTCGCGCGTTTAGTACAGGAATTAGTTTCTACAAAGACTCTACATATTATACATCTTTTTTGTCTGCTTCTTCTCTAAGTCAGCAAATCGTCAATCGATGACTTATTGGACTGAGTTGTTCTTTCTATTTACGACTTTCCCAAGATTAAATAGAACAATAGTAATATATCATTTTTCATGTAGCGAAACAGGCAATTAGGGTTACATATATATACAGTTATGCAAAGCAGGTTTATGGTTATTTTGTGAAAAACTTTCAACCGCATCGGTTGTGTTACAGCAGCGAGTGAGAAGTAATTGAAATAGAACATCAAACTGAGCACATAAAACATATTTTACTCTTTTATTCTAAAAAAAGAAAAGAGCTGCCGAAGCATATAGAGCACAAATGTGTGCGGTGTATGGAACAAATGCTGTAGGAGATCACACTTGTCAAAACTGGTTTGCAAAATTTGTTTTAGAAATTTTTGAGTGCAACCTTTACTGTGGTCCGGTAGGCCAAATACTATTGACGACGACGGATTCAAGCTGATCGACACGTAGCGATACGTGGGATCGCAGAAAAACTTAACTCAACCAAAACAACTGCTAGAGATCGCAATAAAAAACTGGGCTGGATATTTGGATACCACATAATTTAAAAGAAATTCATTTAAGACAACGCATTAATATCTCCAGTATGCTGTCACAACATAACAAAAACGAAGAAGAGAATTGTATTCTATACAAAGTGACGAGCATTGGATTCTATACGAAAATGAGCAAAGCAATAAATAGTTCATGATCAAAATACGGTGAACCAGTATGATGAGATTGTAAAGGAATTGTGTATTATGGGCTTCTGTCGCGTAAAAAACAATTAATTGTCGAGCAGAATGTGAACAACTTATCGAATTGAATGAAGGCAGAAAAGTCCAGGATTCGTTAACCGCAAAAAATATTGTTTTTCATCATGACAAAGCAAGATCTCATACTTCTCTCCCCACCCGCCAAAAATTACTAGAGCTTGGCATAGCTCTTCTGACAATGTGCCATCAGATTACCATCCTTTTCGTTGTTTGCAAAATTTATTGTCTCGCAAAACTTTCACTTCAGCTGACAATGAGAATTCATATATAGAAAATTTATAAAACGCCTGAAAAGCGGCAATATATTATTAAGCAAAATGGCAAATATATGACTTAATAAAGTTTATTCCTTATATAAAAAAAAAAAAAAAAAAAATTATTTTATTTCATAATGACAAACCGCAAGAAATTTCCGGGCAACCTAATATATGCATACACATTTGAACAATATTCAGATGATGGGCTTTCTTCTTTCTTCCTGTGGAGAAAAACTGGGAAATTAAGAGGAGAGAAAAGTTTTGGAATGATGTGGAAAGGATTTTTACTCACGTACGCTGTCACTATTAATTACATTACTACTATTGCTCCTATTGTTTATCTATTAATTTTTACTTTATTCCCTGAAACGAGCACAACTGCACTGCTGTATATGTCATAAAATGTCTGATAGTATAAACATTTTTCTTAAATCAGTGCAAGCCTGATATGTCATTTCATTTTTATGGATTTTTCTTTCATTTTCTTCGATTAGAGTCGTTTTGTAAATTAATAAAACAAATTCAACTTTTTCCTTTCACTTCCCCTCACTTTCACCAAAAGGTGCGTTTGTTTTTCTTAAATTCATGGAAGACTCGACCTAAATGTGTAAATATCTGAACATTTATATGAAGTTATAGAACACTTATATATACCTAAAATTGGAGAGTGTTGGGTAGAAGGAAAACTTTACAGCGTTTTTTGCGAAAATTCTAATGGCGAACATTTTTTTCATATTTTAAGTCCCACTCATTAAACCAAATATGCAGTGGATAACATTTTGCCATTTTTCTGATAAAGTCATTGAACCAATGCTGTCTAATGGCTATGATTCCTTGATTAAAATGCGAACCAAGCGGTTTTCTTAGGCTTGTTTGTAAGACAGCTTTAAACGACTTCGGAAGGGAGCAAAGCAACTGCTAATCGTATGTAGCAAGCTCCGGCCTATACGGTAGATGCAGCAAAAATTTCTAGTGAAGCTGTCTCTTTTGTCAACTCATTAGAAAGACATGTGGCCTGGCATTGAATGAAAAACGATCCCTTTCTTTTGGTGACTTTACTTTTATTAGGGAAATTTAATTGCATTAGTTGCTGACACTAGACAGCGAAGTCATTCGTTGGGCGATATTGAAGTAGCCCACGATGCGCCCCAATTTCATCAGACATAAATCGTTCCCTTCCGCAGGTTAGTGTTGTTTCTGATCCAGCTTTGGTCGCCTTTTATTACTCACTCCAAAAATGGGTTGACTTCGTTCGATTGTTGATCAAAGTGATATAAGAAAATGAAGCGCTTTTTTTGTTCGAATTTATTTTCGACTGAACTTACAAATAGCACCATGTGTTAATTAGTTATGGACTGTCGCTTTCCCACGCGATGATAGTATGGCGTAATAAGTGTAGTATTAGTGTGTAAAGGTGCCTCTAACTCTAATGCCACCAAGTTTTTCCTGTACTTAATATTATGCATACTTGTTTAATAGATAGGCGTTCTGAATGTCCAGTTTGGTTTGGTTTGGTTGCTTGGATGAGTGATGGGCGCATGCATATGTTGTGAATATGTATGAAAGGGATAATTACGTTGGTGACGATGACAAAGAAAAGCAATGCTTTAACATATTATTAGTCATTTTAAGTTGACATCAAGTAGAGATTTAGATGTGCGCCTTTTAGTTTCAACTGGTTTGCGGTGAATGAGATTGGCGCAAAAAAAGGAAGAGCAAGATGATGAATAGATGGACGAGAAACCATTTACAAACATTCTACAAACTTACTCATAACTTTTTCTGACCTAACTTTTAATGTCAAAACAATAAAAGCAACGTTACTAGCTAGCACTTAAGCCGACAAAAAGGCAATTTTTTGTATCACGTGAAAAGTGCGAGGCCGGATTGAACGTGGCTCGATTTCATGTTAAATATTTAGAAGGAGGGAGGCACACCCAAACGCCATTAATCTTATTTAATTTCAAATTATGTGCTTTCGAAAATTGAATGAGAAAAACTCTCCTCAAAATTGTACGCAATAAATTTTTTGAAATATTAGCAAAATGGGATAATTTGCTTTTCCCTTCACTTTGCCCTTTCGATTCGTAGTTACGCAGTGCAATAATTATCACTTGAACTTTGTGCCTTAGTAAGATATAATTAAAATTTAGAAAAAAAAAAAAAAAAAAAGAAAAACAGAAAAGAGTTTTTCTCTTTTGTATAAATAAACGAGAGTTTGGAAAACAAACGCCTTTCTCTGGACGGAATCACAAAGTGATAAACTTGATTAATTTTGTTCGTATGCTTGAACAATTTGTACAACTGCCATAATATTTCAACAATCATCGCCGGAACGTTAAAGTTTCAAGTGAAGAAGATACTTTTACATAAAGTTCTTTTAAAGACTAATATAACAAAAATCCACCTACCACTGCTACTATTAACGCAGAGGTTAACACTTAAACATACACAACAACTGCGGCACACATGCAAAGTTACACATACTACTACGATATTTATTGTGTGGTTGATACTCGGGTTGGCCTATGTGATGATAACAATGACGAGGATGATAGTGATTGTGATTGCGATGGCGATGGCGATGGCGATGGCGATGGCAATGGTGATAGTGATGTTAAAGTAAAGAGGTTAGGGCAGAGCGCTGAAATGATTTATGAACGCTTCTGCTGTGTTAAATGGCCACTTGTGTTGATAACAATGTACGTTGCATGACATACAACAACAGCAGCGCCAGCAGTAACAACGACAAAAACAGTAACAAGACAAACTACTAAAACCATAAAACATTGACGTTATGTGACATCTTTGAAATTGTTTGCATTCAATTGAAAGGACTCTTGGTATACGTGCCTATCCGTGTAAGCGTGTGTGCGTGTGTACAATTGCCTGCCTGAGTCTGTAAATGCGTTCAGCTTGTAACAAACACGCTTTTACGCTCTCACGCTTGTGTGCAAGTGAGTTAAGAAATTCATGTGACAATTATTAGTGTAGAACCTTTTTGTAACACATAAAATTCTCCTTTTCTTGATGCGTTTGCACGTCGAATAATTTAGTATTTACAGCACTCATGGGTGTTTGTTTGTGTGTTTGTGTGTGTGTGTGTGTGTGTGTGCGTGTGTGTGTGTGTGTGTGTGTGTGTGTGTGTGTGTGTGTGTGTGTGTGTTTAAGGTTACAATAAATTTACCATTTGGAGTTCGAGTTGAGACAATGTTTTGCTCGCTTCAGTACTTTTCAATATTTTAAATTTATGATGCTTCATTTACCTCTACGCTTCATCGGGATTGATACTTTGTGCCCGTATGTTAATTAATTTATACTGAAAATGTCTACAAGCGTTGTTGTTGCACCATAAAAGACTTATAGACGTAAAAGCACCCGTTAAAGTCGTTACCTTTTTTTGCTCTCTTGTCGTTGTCATTTTTTCTTCATATTTTTTATCCATGCACACGCTCATACATATAGCATATATAAGCAACATGCATACTACGCCAAGGCCCAATTCGCCTATAATATCATACAAAACGTTTGCATCAACGGCAAAGTTGTGAATGAAAAACATTTTATTCATAACAGTAACCAAGAACGACAAGAGTAGTAATAACAACACGTTACACGACAAAATAAGGGAACATGGTGGTTATGTATTATAGCTAAGGGAGCCTTAAATAACGGAGAAAAAAATAAAAAAAAAAAAAAAAAAATAAAACCACCTAACAATTAGTCAACGTATCTTAAATTAGCGTCAGAGGAGATTCGAGGTCATAACCTCTCAATTGCTTTATAACATCTGCAACTCTTAACATATTGTTATTTTTTGAGTAGAAACCACTTTTTATCGCTATCATCATAATCATCAGCATTATCACTAACCCCATATCATCATCATCATCATCATCATTAGCTTTATAATGGTATGTGCCCGTTATTTACTGTACAATCATTGACAACATCACCATTAGCATCGTTGTCAACGCTTAACAAAATAGCGACAAACAATAACAACGACAACATGGGTGACATTAAGTGAAAAAAATGAATGCCAGAATATTTAAATTAATGAATTTATTTATGAATTTGCGATTTGTTTCAATAACTGCCAGATTCTACGTCAAGCCAAAGTGAGTGAATGATAAATGACGAGACCATATCAAAACGTTTTATACCGTACACATATTTGCTTAAACATTCACATATGCTTATATGTCTATATAAAATTTAATGGCCGGGAGTTGGCTTTTACAACAGCCACTTACGTAGACATGAATTTACTACTAAGTGCTACCTGGGGAGCGTTCGAAATACGTGGAAATTTATGTAAAAGGGAGTAACTGAGCTATATCGAGATAGCTACAGTAAGATAGACAGAGAGAGAGAGAGAGAGAGATAGAAAAGATTGACGGAGAACTGTATAAAGAGAAAATGAATGAGACGGAAGTGGGCGGATAGACTAATAAGAATGATTCTGATATATGCCGTCATTAGTCGTTATCGTAGAAATTTATCTATTCTATGATCGAAGATTCCGTTTAATGCTACGCAGTCAGCAATGACAGTCAAATCCAAGGGCATGATATCCTTATGTAAACAAGTTAACCGAATTATAACAGTACTATCCTTCCAAAGGATCAGATGTTTTTTTAAAAAACTGTACAATTTTTATAAGAGTAATCTATAAATTTATATGTATTTTGTAGGACGGTTACATAATAGGTTGGCTGAAAAGTGCTCAGACTTTAAAGATGTCAAAGTTGGGAATAAATAAATTATAAAAATATATACGAATCGCTTTCATCCGTATTCGGATCCTTGTGGCAAATATGAATCTGGCAAAGATATTTTTCAAGCAACTGTTGATCTTGAGAGAAACAAGTTTTTCATTCTTTTCCGTCATTTTGGTTTTGCAGAAAGAAAGCAAAGAGGAATGCGAAATTGAAAGCGATGAAGTTGATAAAACTCGTAACTTCTACTTTTTTTTTGGAATAATTAAATAGAGAAGTCAATCGAGAGGCAAATCGAACCGTACAAGTTTTGTCATATATGCGATTATTTAATCGTATCAGGTGTTTCCCTTACTTTTATGTAAATGGCTTTATTTGTTTGCCATAGGGATCTTCATTTGCAAACGTTTAATTAGTTTGTCTACCGCTTGACTTTGCATGAAATCACTAAAGCAATACAATATTAGAGGGTATCGTAGTTTTTTTGTCATCGAAAAACCTTGACCTCTACTTGATACATTGATTTGTGCAGCGCGATGTGTGTCCAAGCAAGAAAGGAAGATCCATAGGAGAGGAACAATTAAAAATGTTTTCAAGCGAGTAGGATCCGAAAGTCATTTACAAGAGATTTAAATGAAACGAGAGAATAACTTATTTAATAAATGTGATTGTATTTTCCGAAACATTGAAGCATTCATTGTACATAAGCGAAATAAGAATAATAAATATAAAAATAGTATAAAAAAACATCTACATGCAATATATGATGTTTTAACAGTTATAAGGCATCTGTTCATTTATTTTACAAAAATTGTGTATTGAATAATTTTACTCTGTCTTGTTATTGTGCATACCTTGTTTAATACACAACAATAAAATCATTTGTATGGGAAGCCCAGCAGTGACGTCAAGTGCACATTAACAAAATAAAGGAAAACATTTTTGCATTAAAAGACAATTTCATCTTGTAAATGAATGATAAATGAAATGAAAAAGGCGTTTATGCACATCTGGAGCCTTCACCTTTAAAATTATAAAGAGAGAGAGAGAGAGAAAGTATTTCCACTTGATATTCCAGATTATTGATGCTGCTCAAGTCAAGCAGCTGAAAATGTCTACAGTTATTATTCATATGCATAGATAATTAAATATCTACATAACAATATCTTAATAATATTTTCAATAATTGGCAGGACTAAGCTAAGGCTAAGCGCAAAAAATCTCTTCTTAATAATGTTGAAGACTCTTTTGTTCAACAATCTGTAAAAGTAACTTAATCCATAAAAAAAAAATATTTTTTTTTTTACTAATTTTTCTTTTAAATAACTTATCTCCTTATCTTCTTCTTATATACATATCTTAATAAAATTTTAATTCTTTCCTTAATTGCATATTCTTCTTAGGATGTTAAAATGTGAAAATGAACTAATGGATATCTCTTTCACTGATGAGAGGAAGGCAGCTTTGGGAAGCTCGTCTGACCAAACTTCGAAGTCTTGCATAGACATCACGGGCCGCGGGAGACCGTAGATGGGACAAGCTAAAAAATGGCCCAGGGCTCATGATATGCCCGTTCGGTAAGGTAGGTTTCGTTCGGCCGTTCACTCTTATAAGGGTAAACGGCATGCAATTCTGTTAGGTGCAACCGTCTACGGAGTATCCGTGGGACAGCAATTAAACCCCAATCCCTCTCCCCTCCCCCTGACAACTCACGAACTAGATAACTCAGCTAAGGCACGTACGACAGCCTCTACAGTCTCCGATCCTCTTTTAACGGCAAGCAAATTTTCGATTTGTTTTTTTCTCAGGCGGACAGGGGAGGACTAATAGACTCTGCGTGGCAAACTCTTATAATTCAGAAAATGCGATATCCAATCACCAGCCTATCACCAGCTCCCCCAACAATAACTTCAAACTTTGTCGTAAAGGATATTGAGATACTTGCCGATGTCGCGTTTACGAACATGCCACACTTGCATCCCTATTCTCAGAATATTATCCACATTTTCTTTGGCGGCTTCCTCACACTGAAAAGAACCTTGAATAGTGACACTTCCAAAGCAAAGCAGCACTTTATGTGATACCTTTCATAATGAATCTTGCCCATGAACAGATTTTTGGCCGCATTGTACGACATTTGAGTCAAGATACCGAATATTTCGCTTTCTGTTAGGTGAAATACTTTACAAGGTGTATGTATATATGATGTGCATAAAAAACTTTTCATTCTTTTGGCGATTGACGATATAAAAATTTTAGAAAGTAATTGAAAAAATTTTGTGTGTTATTCCTTCTCCTCATCGTTAATGAGCGTTTTTGGTGCGATTTTTCAAAATTTACGATTGAAATTATGGCGGAAAAATAATAAACAATGCGCCACAACGAATATTAAAAAAAAAAAGTGAAGACACGTTTTAAAGAAAATTTTATAACATAAAAAACGACATAAATGATCCTTTTAGTAATATTTGTTTGTGTTTATTTGTATGATGAGGATTAAGTGTTAACTAACACCTGGTGACTAAATGTGAGTAAGTAGCTCGATGTTTGTTTTTTTGAGTAACATTTCGACAATGACAGTTAAAACGCTTCCATTTCATTTTTACTGAAACGTTCATGTCGAGCAAAAAAATATTTATTGTAGTTAAGCCAGAAAATGGACATAAGAACAAGCTGTCGTTTTTCTTTTTATTTAAGCACATTCAGCTGTCGATGATTTGTATGCGAGAAGAACGGGATTTTTACAAAATCAACAAATATTTTCACTGCTCACACTGCTGCTTGCTGTCAATGATAGTTCGGTTATATATTTGACCTATTTGCAAATTTATAATCGCTACCTTAGGATAATGATATACTCATTTTGCTATACCGTTGATAACAAACGAGAATATAATTGAAACGCAAAATCCCTTGATTTGTAAACAGACATCTACAATAGAGAACACCAACTGCAGGGATGCAGCTTATCGATCGATCGCGTTTACATAATTCCGGACAATTTAAACAACAAATCGAGAAATGAATTGAATTTGCACTTCAATTAACGTCTCGATGCTTCTCTAAATTTCAATAAAGGAAAAGCGCCATCAATTGTCAAATGATGCATAATGTTATATACCGAAGCATTTCTACTAAAAAACGAAAGCAATCATCTAAAGTCAAAAGCCAATCATTGCTTTTATAGATAGATTTGTGTACCTCGCGTTCATGCGTTGCTCTCGCTTTCGGCGAGGTTGGGTGTCGATGAGTCGTTCTCGAACGCATGCAAGCTGCTTACCTGAATTCGCAATGGTTTAGCTTGGGCAAAAATATTTTTCCAATTTAGTTTATGGAAATTTATAATAAGATAACAGTAGAGAATAATAAAGAAATAAAAAAAAAAAAAAAAAAAGTTGTTGTATACAAGAATTGCACAATTTTTAATAAAGCCCACATGGGGAACTGTTGTTGATTACAAATCGATGACGATGATGCTTAGATGGCGAAAGCAATTGATATGAAAGCAGTCTGTTGCATAAATCAAAATAGGTTTACAATTAATTTTGAAATCATTGCATAGCAAAAAGCTGTGTTGCCCTATATACGAGGCGTGTTCCAAAAAACAAAAGCGACTTTTCAAATATCTTTTTCTTCTTTTTCTTCTTCTTCTTCTTCTTCTCTTTAAATACTCAGCGAGTGAATGCAAATTTCTTGGTCTGGACCTTAATAAAATTGACAATTAATTAAATTAAATTATTGATTAACATTGCATCCTAGTAAATGCTTTCACATCCCGTTAGTGTAGCGTCCGCCAATATATATATATATTTTTATTTATTTTTCCTTTTAATGAATTTTATTGTTATTTTAAGAAGCATTTTTTTTTTTATTTTTTCATTTATTTATTTAAAATATTTTTTTTTTTTTTGCCTTTTTTTGTGTCGTTGTCAATTTCTTTATTATTATTGTAATTAAAATTAACTATGTATTTTTACATTTTTTTTTAATTTTTTTTATAAATATCTCTCTTTTTCTCTTTTGAAGAGGTGAGTGTTTGGATAATACACTCGAAAGTAAGCAGAACGTTATACGAAAGTACGGTTGTCAACGAGCAACAATGGTTAGCTGTGTGTGAAACGTAGACTCGGAGCTTGACCGTTAGGCTTTGTGGACTACGTAAATTCGATTTTCGAATTATTTTTGTTTTCTTTTGTTATACTGGTACATGTATGTATTCCCAAGATATGTTGATATCGATAGTTTTGAGAGATATAAGAGTTAGACGTATTTTGGTGAGCTTGGAACCAAAAAATCTCTATTAAATTTTCTTTTCTTCAATTCACTTGAAATATTCACTGTGGCATTTCTGAGCAAATGTTTATAAGTTTATAAGTTGTACAAGCTCTTCACCGAAGGCCGAGAATATGTTAATGACGATACCCACTTTAGACGTTCTGGCACGTCAACAATCGCTGAAGGCTTTGAATCAGTGAAGCAATATGCTACGGAGATTTGCCGAATCACTATTAGAGAAGTTTTTAAGCATCTCCTTGAAGTCATGCGCCGTTTACGTGGGCCAATATGTAGAGCAGCCAATCATATATATTACACCATGATAATCCGCCAGTATACACATCATTTCTTGTTTGTAGTTTTGTGACGAAAAACAATTTCGTCATCATGCCTCAGTCACCGTATTGACCGGGACTTGGTCTCCCATGACATTTTGCTGTTCCCAAAATTGAAAAAACCAATGAATGGGCGGAGCTTTGCCATGATTAAGGAACTGAAGACCGCATTGCTGGAAGAGGAAAAACCCCATATCAGAAATGCTTCGAGAATTGGAAAAAGCATTGGCGCAAGTGTATCTAAGGGGATTACTTTGCAGGAGACATAATAGTTATTGATGGGTAAATAAATATTTTTCGAGAAAAAGAAAAAGTCATTTGTTTTTTGAACACATCTCGTATATGGTGATATATATAATTATACTTCATGGATAAGGTTACAGAGTAAGAGTGAAATGATTTTGACAATTTTTTCATTTTATTTGTAGATGGAAGAAAGGATTATAGAATAATAATTTTCGAAGAAGTTATTAAGCATATAATTAAATATTAAAAAATGGCAACATCGGAGCCACTGCGTCATGTTTTGTAACTGATGCAAAATTGAATATAAAGTAAAGAAAAAAAAAAAAAAAAACAACGTTTGATACAGATATACTATAACTAGTGAACTGTTGCTTTCGTTTCATCCGTTAAACTCATGTGTTGCGATATAGCAGAGAAAACATCGGAAAGAGTGCAAAATTCCATAGCGGAATTCATAGTTGACATAAAAAATGTAATGGAAAATTTTTAATATCTGCACAGAGCCCCCATTCAGATTACGCATTCACAACATGAACATAACTATTTTCCAGAGACGTCTGTTAAAGTATTAGAGAAATTAGGAAACAACATGTAAAACATTAGACTCTAATTTCCCAACAAGGATATGTTTGTGGTGGATGGGATTTTCGGAGCCCTCGGGGAAAAGTCTGTGCAACTCCAAAGAAAACAAATTTTTCTAGATAACAAAATTTTTCGCACGTGCACCGCATTTATTAAGGCAATCTAAAAAAATTATTTCTGAAACATATACAGTGGCGTTGCTCGTTTACTTGTTGGATGTGTACCGAAAAAATATAAAAAACATTTTGTAAAAATAATGACTAATATCTGACTAATTTTTCTATAACGAATATATATCCTCCCGACTTTAGATTTGAGAAAATCAACTGTAAGTCTCGAAAACTCGAAACTTTGTTTAGTATGCGTCACGAAAACCTAAACTTTTTTTCAACAGGAAGTTTTAGAAGTTCCTTTATATGGCTGGATATTCGGTAATCATAAAGATATATATGTCATTACAATAGAAATTTGTTTCCGGGGCAACTCTCATCATTTTGTCTACACATTGTGTTAATTGTTTAGTCAATTTCAAAGAGAGGCCTCCAGCCCCTCATTATCTTTGATAGTGAATTCAAATGTAACGTATATTTAAATTGCCCGGGAGGAAGACTTCTTTACATTTTTCCGTCGTTTTGCCATTCCACCACTGGGGTATTTTAACACATTTTTTTGATTAGCTGGTACATCTTGTAAGCATCAAATTGTTCATTAATATATGAATGATGAATACACTGGCATGTAGCTTCCTCGCAATTCTGCTACCTGGAGGTTATTTCCATTATCCCATTACGTTGGTGGTCTTATTATTTTGCATACCTCTTCTGGGATATAAGAGGATTACTGTCAATACTTTTTGTCAGTTAGTTGCGAAGTGCAGAGTGGTCAAAGTGCACTTAAGACATTGTCTTTAGCATGAGTTCCAGAAAGGAAGCAACCTATGGGTTGCTTATAAAAGCGTATATGACGCGTTAGGAAGGAACTACAATTGCAAATGGTCGGACTTGCCGACTTTCGTTTCGGAGATGTCAGTCTCAAAGACGATCGCTGATCTTGGCAATAATGACAAGTCGCGATCCATGCTGGCGAGTAACCCACATCTAATTAGTTTATAATAGGAGCAGGCGAAGCAACATAAACAACATCGTCAAATTTAAATGTTTTATTTCAAATACAACAGAACTTTCCCGCCAACCTGATAGTTAACCCTTTTTCATTGTTCTCATCACTCATGCCCACACCAGCTAACGTAGCATCACGCTATTACAGTACATGTACCCGAAAAGCGAATAGAATAATGACACATTGTTTAGTTGAAGTTCGTACGTGTCGTAGACGTAACGTAATACTTGTTTTCATATGCCTCTCGTATGACTTACGTAATAGCTTTTGTTGTTATTGTTCATGCTGAATGGAAAAGTAGAAAGAAGAAGCTAATTTATGTTTATCTTTATTTGCGTCTGTCAAAATCCACAAAGTAAATGTGTTGGCTCTTCTCTCCGATGAAATAATATTCAAAGTGCATAAAGTGCAAGCGCAAATGAAATTAAACCTAGAATTTTTAAAACGATTATTAAAGCAGTAGCCACAGCTATTATATAGGCAAAGCTCTTCAAGATCGCCAACCAAAGCAAATTATACGTTGAAAAAGGGAATTTGTTTTTTTTTTGTTGCACGGCACATAAAAGTGTTTAGGTAAAATGGTGTAAGAACTCCCCCTCCGCCGGAACTTGCCTACTACTATTGCCTTGTTATATTAAGAGTTACGTATTTTAATTAAGCTTCAGGCGGTGAAGATGCCTTCCTAAAAAAAAATGGATGTTGTCAAAATTTTGACTAAAGTAGTACATAGTTCCTTGCCTTGCAAATTTACCAGTAACTACTAAAATTGAAATCCATTTGTACATAACAGCTGGTATGAATATGTTATCTTCTTCGTTTTGAGTGATCAGGAAGTCAACAACAGACGACTCCATTTGCGTTTTAGTAGAGAAGGCTCAGTGTGTACGGTTATGCAGGAAAAACAAAAACTAAGTCATCGAGCAATGCTGAATGTTTTTCGAAACATGAATGAAAATCCGAGGAAACGAAAGCGATAGTTAATTTTCTCTTACGTGATTATGCCGCATGGTTGTAATTTTCTTTTATTATTCGAATGGTTGTTGGTCGATGCAATTAATTTTTGCAAACGGACCTATGACATTAGTGTAATTTAAAGCGAACATGAATTTACAAAAGCATTATACAAGTGTTCAGCTATTCGTTCCATCAATGCAAAGGTGTTGCTCTTAAAATGAAAAAAAAAAGAGTGGAAAATATTTGCTGGCATTTTAAGTATAATTTAAGAAAATTAAATTTAAATTTCGTTATACTCTTATAAAACGAAATATGAGCATACGTGTATGTATAATATTGCTTATCTGTAATACATATACATATATGTTATAACATCTGTTGTTTTCAAGTATTGTACTTGTGGTCGAAATTGTGTTAAACTTCAAGTGACTCATCTTATTGTTCAAGTTTTGGTAATTGTATGTCTACACTGGCTGTATGCGTGCATATGTGCGCTTGTGCGTGCAATCGCATATGAGTATGTTACGGCAGCAATGGCTTCCTTTTATGACATTTTTGACTCAAATTAGATTTGAGTATCACTTGTCAAATTTAGAAATTCACAATAGTTTCATCATCATCTTGATAGTTTAGACAGACATGTTTAACTGAAATAAACAAAGACGTAAATAAGTACAAAAATGTTGATGTGAGCATATTTTACGTATATATCATATACAAATATTTATATATATTTGTATATATATATATATATATATATGTTTGGATTTCGTTAACGATTTTGTATATATTTCCGGATTTTCTGAAAATGTTGTTGCATTTTTAAGATTTTTACCAAATGAAAGAAGTATAGATTTTTATGACAATTCGAAAATTCGTACGTAGCTTTCGCAATTCTAGTAAGGTTAGGTAATTGGCATCCACTAATCAATATAGCATTCTAACGACCATTGGCTCTGCCTCTCTCACTTAGCACAGCCATCTGAAGTCTGCTTGTTATGCATGAACGAGATTATTTCTGCAGAGCAATTTTCAATCAATTTCCGTACTTGGCGTCGTACTTAAGTTTTAGTAGTTTTTAGCATTATCGCCCACGTCCCTGTTATATTGCGCAAGGTACGCCAAGCTTAAATAAACTTGCACTAATTAACAAGTGGTATCAAAATATGTTAGTTTAAAGTTATCAGTTATTTCTTGTACTAGCTCGTAATGCATAGAAAAAAATTGCAAAGAATATGTAGAGATTTTATACATATATCAAGAAATGTGCATCTGAATATTTGTTTGCTCTCTTCCAATCGCAATATCTAGTAGGGGTAAACTGAGACAGAATATTTTTTGTTTTGCTTAGTTCAGGGGCTCACGAATGAGTCTAAGGGAACTCGTAACATGCATAAATAGATATGCTCATGATTAGCCGATTGTTGTAAGTTTGTGCGGATTTATGCAACCCCGGAAGTATTTTAGTGAGTCCTACCCTTTATTAATGCAAGTTTATCTGTCCATCTGTCCATTTTATATCCTTGTGTTCAAGCTATTCGAGGCAATTTTCGAGATATTGCGATAAAATATGGTCCAGCGACGTGTTTCGGCCCAAAAAGAAATACTATTGGAAATGGTTTAGATCGAACGACTTTTTCGACCACTTCCACCATGAGGCCTTATTTTGATCGCTCGTCATGTGAGTGGCGAAGCGATGTAAGGTACTTATTGATGGCCAGCGGCTCACCACTGGGGGTTTACTTGATTTTTTTTGGTAAAATTTTCAATGTTAGGAAAAGAAAACCAGGCAAATGAAACGTAGATATATTCCGGCATAAAATCTTGTAATCAGGTTTTTCGGATTTGTTCAGTGTCATAATTAGTTTGTATGAACAGCGTTTGTTTTGCTTTTATTTCTAAAATATTACCTTTTGAGTACGCTAACGGCACATACACAGCAAGACGAAAAGAGCGAGGAAAAGGAATATGGTTAGAACAATTTGACACTTCAGGCTGATATGTGAGATGTATTGGCTACTAAGTGTAGTGGACGAAACGGCAAGTTTCCACTACCAAGATTGACTGCTTTAGTTGGCTGGCAATTTTTCTAAAACTTTCCCACTTTTTCTGATCGAATATTTGTAAGGGAAGGAGAAAATAAGTTAAAAAATGATAAAAAAAGACATGAGTACACATTATAAGCTATGCCTCGTTTTTGAATACCCACCAGTGTCTCTCTCTGTGTCTGTCTCTCTTCCTGCATTTCCCATCTTTTATATTTTGTAAACCTTCCATTTCGAGTAACTTTTCTCTACGTTTTGTAGGCTATTTCTTATTATCTTAAAAGGACAAATAAATAGAATGCAGCACAATCTACACAAGTACGTCCGGCAATCTTAAGAGTAGTCAACAATCTTAAGAGTAGTCGATGTGAAATCGTGAAACGTGAACAAGGAGATAGAAATATGGGTTCGTATGCTTCATTCCGCATATGTAGCAGAGATTGAGCGATTGGCGGCACTTCACATAAAGCATATACTAGTCGCATAATAAATCGAAACGACGAAATGCTTTGATGCAATTCTCTGAGTGTTGTAAGTTTTTACTTATTGCGGTAGACTCCATAGTCAAGTGAAATTTGGTTAGTATGTAGATAAAATTTAAATTAAATCGTATATAATGAAAAAATTGAAATTCACAACACCACGATACGTTAGGGTACCTTTTTTATGAACAAAAAACAGGCAGCTAATGTGGGTCTATAAGAGAATTCTTTTAGTTAAAACTTTACTAACTATCGCAACATTAACGTCGTGTCTTTATTTTCGTTTTTTTCTTTTTAAGTTATGTCGCTTTTTTCTAAATTATTCTGATGATTCGATACGTCAAAGTGTGCCGTTTAATTCAGAATCGGCGCATTTTCCAATTTTGTCAATTTTTAACTTTAAGTTTGCACTTGTTTAGGACAACCAACAACAAATCAATGTGCTTTCGTTACAATCGCTTTAAAAAGCAATCAACTGATAGTCTCATAGAGCTGGCAGTATTGAAGCGAATATTATTTGAGAGTTTTGCGCACAGAGTGGAATACAAATACCTACAAAATGAAGTTGATTTAAAAGCTGAGCAAAAAAGAGAATTATATCTGGCATGACATGGACTCTAAATCACAACGAGAAAGATGACCATAGAAAGTTTGTTTAATCAATGCATTGTGAAGCAAAGTTATCCTGTGGGCATTATTTTCCTGTCCTATCCTGTCGACGAGGCCCGATCGTAACAAGCCTTTTGACGACGAGCATTGTGCTATTGTTAACCGGTTTCGCATATGTTGTCCATCATGCGACATAGACGATGGAACTATCAACTTATTGCAGGTGGATTTAGGTTTCGCGGTTTTTTTAAAGAAGAAGCTCTTCAAAGTTGGATAACATATTTGATTTCTAAGAAATATTTTCGTGTGCTCTTATATTTCAAGATATCTATCGGCTTCAGAGTGTACCTACGAATCTTTTTCGTAAATGAATTCGATTTATATTCAAATTTGGTTCCGGAAATTGATCTTAAGTTTCGATGTCTTAATTTTTATCTTTCTTTATTATCATATCTATAATAATTCGCAATAAGTGAGCGAATGTGAATCCGCAATCCATTTACGCTTATTAAAATTATATGTATATACGGTTTGGGAAGCACTCATTCTCAGTTCTTCTTCTAAACTGTTGCAGATGGTATGAGAAAACGAAAGCATTCGCTATAAGTTGATGTAAGAATTATTCACAAAGCAAAAATACATCGCATTTTACATTTTTTACACTAAATATTTACCGTTCTTATAAATTTCCCTTTTTCCGAAATAATCTGTGCAATAAGTCTTTATACTTTACTTCAAAGGAAAGAAGGTAAATAGAGCAAATATCTCCTAAACTTTCATTATATGCATGTCCGTACAAGAAGAATATTTATAAGTAGCAAGAAGAAAAAAAAAAGACAAAAAACAAAAAAAAAAATAAAAAAAAATAAAAAAAAAAATTAAAAAAACGAAAAAAATGAAATGAAAAAAGTTTTTAAAATTAAACAAAAAGAGCAAAGAAATTTAATACAGACAATAAATTTGTGTGTCCCAACATAATTCCCGAAAAACAAGTATTTCATGGAAGGGAAGGGAAGGTAAAAGCGAAGACAGCACTTGTTTTGTATGTATATAGTCGCCATCTAGGACGGTTGGTATACTAGTTTTGTCATGCATTTGTTTCTTTATGTTTCTTTATGTTTATGCATGGACGAGTTTTAAGTCCATTTAGCCAAATTAATCTTAGGTAGAGGTAGAGCATCTAAAGCACGGAAGCACATAATCCCCGAAATGATTCCGAATTATTTCCATAAAATAAAGTAACGGAAATCTAAAAACTCTTTTCTTTATACGATATTTGTATTTGCTTACAGCTCATCTCGTACGCATCAGTAATGGGATTCGTATCGAATTACAAAACATGATGGTTAGGTATCTGAAATTCGTCTTAAGGACTATATAGCTTTTTGCTTTATTATTTATTTCTTATAGCAAATTCCCAAGCTAGTTGTATACCAACTCAACACAGGTGTACTGGTCGATGTATCTCTTTGCGACACAATAATAAACAACATTTTTGTGTGTAATGTTGTAAGAGTTTTGAAGCTGTTGCTGTTGCTGTTGTTCCTCCCCGTGTTGTTCTATTAAGACTTTTTTTTTTTTTTTTTTGCCTTTTAATATATTTCTAAAATTTAATTTTTTTTTCTAATATAGTAAAAGTTTTTCCGAGTTTGCGGGGATCCGTAGATTAAAGTTACTATTTATATAATATTCTTATATACTTTTATTAAAGTTTTTTACGCTGTCACCGTATTTTGATGACTTTATTGCAATTTATTTTATTTGATACGCTTTAACATACGCGAAAATATTATGAAAATTATTTATAATGAGAGTAAGGAATAAAATGATACAACAGTGCCTTATGTTGCATTTTGATATAAAAAAAAAATTGTCTTTTAA
Source organism: Glossina morsitans morsitans (assembly GCA_001077435.1). Lineage (NCBI taxonomy): Eukaryota > Metazoa > Arthropoda > Insecta > Diptera > Glossinidae > Glossina > Glossina morsitans. Next base: position 98,744 of record CCAG010008024.1, read on the forward strand.
TTTTTGGAATTCTTTTGTTTTAATCATTCCCTTTGCTTCCCTGTGCTGTAATAATATGCAGATATTCTTCATTTTAATTTATTTCAATATTTTCAGTTCGGCTGCACGATTACGCTGCAGGTAAAAAATAAAGCAGGTGACACTATGAATTTCAAGATTACAATTATATCTTCAAATTATGAAAATAAAAATGAAACACAAAAATATTTTGCAGCATCTTCACCAGTGCAGGAGCACAGTACACCCAATTCTCTTTTTACAGGAATTTTTTATACACGAATTTGATTTAACATGAGTTCAAAAGAAAAAAAATTTTCTTTTTTTACACGAATTATTTTGTTTTAACACGATTTTATATTTATGAATTTCAGATCTAATTCCCTTTTTCCAAAGTAAAAGTTATTTTTTTATAAAATATTTAATGAATTAAAATGTGTAAGCACGAAATAAATGAAGTGAACTCTAACAAGAACTTTTTAATATTGTTTACACCTAATTCTCTTTTTACACGAATCTTTTTTTGCACGTATTTTTTGGGAACGTATCTATCGTGTAAAAAGAGAATTACGTGTATATGCAAAATAATAGAGTTAAAATTGCTGTTAGGCTTAAAATATGATATACGAATAAAACTCAATAATTAGTCTTCTATTCCTTTTCAAATAATTACATCATTATATTAAATCTACTGTTTGCCAATCTTATGAATATTTATGATATATGTATGTGTGTAACACGGAGGCTGTCAAAAAAGATGTGGACGTGTTCTCAATCCTTGGATGCTATGCGTCAACTTTACCGACCCAGTTGTCACTATGACTGCTACCAGGCATGGTCAAGTCGCATTGAGATTTGAGCCCGCGGACACCGACTTTGTAGTTGCGGCTCTTATCTACTCGATTTTGTGGCAGCCACTAACTATATTTTAATAGTATCTTCAGATAATCTGGCACCTGTTGAGATAAAATAACACTTTTGATATAGAGAAAGCTAGCGACCGAACGGGTGGTAATTTATAAAGAAGTCGAAACAGATTGCAAAATTGAAGTCTGAATGGCACGAAATGCCTCGAGTATCAGGATGATAATGTGAAGAAAATATATTCAAGCAAAGTCGAAGAACAATGGGTTTTAAATGTTTTACTTCATTAATTTGACCATAAATAAAACCGATAAAATCCCACGTAATGCATATATAAAGAAGTTATGTTCACCCAATATATGAGGTCAATATAATGTTTATAAGTTGGTGGCCAACACTTGACAAACCCGGGAAGAGATTAAGCCTTGTTTACAGAAGTGTATGAAGTTTGAATTTAAGTTTAGAATAAAATGCCACTCCTAAGAGTCCGAATGCAGTCCGAGCGCAGTCCCCAAAAACGACCATTTAGTGCATTTTATTAAATTGAGGGACACGCCATTGTCCGAGCACCGAGAGGGCAAATTTTCTACGCCACTCTGAAGCAAAGAAGCTTCATCTGGTAAGTTAAACAATTACAACAGTCATCGAGAATGTTGAACATACGTAGGGAAGTCGTTGAAAAACAACACAAACAAGTGTAGGCTTAGATGGCTATCCTGACAAATTCCAAATGCGGCAGGTATTCCCCGTGAGATGCAATCGAGTTAAACAGAAAACCTTCTGGGAGCGATTTTATGAGCTACGCTACTGAACTACGAAACAATGCTGTCTGAAAATCCTAAGCGCTTGTGGTCAACCATGTCATATGCTTTCGAAATCACATCGCTTTATTCATGTTCTGAGAAGGGTTTAAACACTCTCCAAATTGATTTTAAAGACTAATGGATGTTGATGTTGCCTTAAAAGATTATTTTGGTATATATATCGACCAATATCGCTTGGATAACTTACTTACCCTTGCTATACCTTTATAAGTAACAATAGAGTTTCTGCGACCATTCTTGTAAGGAGGTATAAAAAAACTAAACGTTTATTAAATATAACTGTTAGAGGAATGGATAATAAATTGGCATAATAGCGAAGAATATTGGAACGAATTTGCTTTGGACTGGATTTCAAGGATTTCAGGAAGAGCACGCACTTTCAAATCTATACGAAAATATTTTATGAATACTTTTTTACTGCACCTTTATCTGTTTGTTCGTCCGTGCTTTCATCTGATGGTTCTGTTTGTTTTTTTAGTCTACACGCCTCTTAATTGAGTTACGTATTTTTCAGTTGTCATTGTTTATGTGTCTCTGTTTTTGCCTTTTCCCGGTCATCTCCATTCATTTTCTCTCTGCTTAATCATTTATTTGTTCGTCAAAGCGGCCAATTGACAAACACACAGCTTGCAGAAAGCATGATTTGCTTATACATATATAGTCATCTAAAGTGTAAAGGATCGAAGTTTCAATTCAATGCGAATATAGTCACTTCTCTATGCTCGACCAAGTGAGTGATAAACAAAAATTAATTTTTGCCATCAATCTTCACAAACAGTTTCATTAAGCGCTCATTCCCTTTATGTGTAAGTTTTTTTTTATAGTAGAAGTACTTTTTTTTTTTGCGTTTTATTTCCCATGACATTACTGACTTTCTTAACACAACATAGAGAGGATTTATTTTATGACCAACAGGTAAGAATTTGTCGCCATAATCGTATTATTACAACTACTTCTCTATTTAGGATCACGGCTATGATGGTCTTGTTCAATTTGCCTGTCGTTCTGCTTCGTTTTTGTATTTATTTGTTGACTTGTTCGCATCGGTCCCGTGCTAACGTACAAAGTACAGTGTGTATGTCTGTTTTGTAAATGAAAATGAAATTATTTGCAATACAAAAAGAAAGACGAAAAAAGGCATCAATTTCAATGAGTATTCTCGTTATTGCTGTTGTTGTTGTTGTTCTTGTTGTTGTTGTTGTTTGTATATTCGTTTACGCAACATCATTCATTTGTCTGTTTATCAAGTTATTTTCTCTGCATTTTTTTTTTCTTTTCTTCATTCTTTGTATAAATAACCATTAATGTGAAATACATTTGTATGAAGGAAGGTATGTCCTGGACACGACTGTAGGTCGGTCGGTCGTTTCATGCATTGGTATGTTCAATGCCTTCAGAATACAGCAAAGTAATGAAGACAAACATAGTTATTTGATGTTGTTGTCCAATCATCTCTACTCTAGTGCGTGTTGTCATTTCTTCGTTCAATGTTCAATTTGTTTCAAGTAAATTCATTTTATGTCTTGGAATTATTGTTCTCGAAATTGTTTTCATGTCTTCTCTATGTATCTATCAAAAATGAAAATGATAAGGAATGCAGCAAACACAATCGAATTGAATATTGAACATTGAAAACTTTTTAATGAATGAAAATAGACAAGATTTAAACCAAACAAGCAAAAGCAAAAGCAAAATCGACGAAAATTATAATATCACAATAAATTTAAATACACATCAAATCTCTTACATCATAGATATTAATAAATTAATATTAATTATGATGGATGGATGAATCCTTAATTAAAGTTTATTTCAAATGAAATAAGTGAAGTGGATGAGATGGAGAGATGTTTACAGAGATATTACAACTAAAATAGACTCTTAAGGAATTACGTGTGACTTGGTATGAGATTTTCGTAGAAAAAACACACCTTGCAGGGTTCAAGTGAAAAAATGATCAAAATATATGCAAGCATCTAAATCACCGTTACGACGTTCTTCTACGAAGAAGCGTCTTACGTTCATTATATCCTACATCGCTTGTGTAGGGTATAGGGCCTTTTTAACTTGTGGTGCGGTCGTATGTAACAGAAGCAGAAGGGCTTAAGATAGTCTCAACTGATATTACACCAATCGATTCAGAATGATTATCTGAATTGATCTAAGCTTGTCCGTCCGTCTGTCCATCTGCGCGTCTAATGTCTGTCCATGTAAGTTTGTGTTCAAGCTATAGATCGCACTTTTTCAGATTTTTTGATGAAATTTGATACAGTGACGTGTTTTCGCCCAAAGACAAACGCTATTGAAAATGGTTCGGAACGGTCCAGGTTTTTTGACAGCTCCCCATATAATGCCCTGTTCCGAAAAGTCGTTGTATATGGAAAAAAATTGTAATTTTCAAAATTTCTCGACAAAAGTAGCTAAGTAGCATTCTGAATTCGTATGAAAACTTTGGACCGGTTAGGGCAATTTTTGAACCCCCTCTCATATAGCGAAAACTGAAATTCTTACGATAAAAAGGCTTCACTATGAAAATTATTTCGTAATAGTAAATTAACATAAAAAATTTGGATCATCTTGGTCCTTGATCCTTTGTACAGCAGAAAAGTCTAAGTTTTAACAAGTGGTGATGGAAATTGACCCATAATAGTATAGTAATTGCATACAAAACTGAACTCAATAAAATTTGAACAGAATTTTTTTAATGTACTTCTGTAACAGTTCCACTTGTGAAAGAGTTGATCTGATTTATTACCGTGATTGAAAAATTGACAATTGCTTAAGGATGACACACGCTTGACATTCTCAAAGCTAGTTGTAAAAATCTCCGAATCCATTGAAATTCTTTGCACAAGATAACGTAGCACACTATTCGATGCCAGCAATGAGTATACAAAACTAGCGTAACGTCCACTTTAGAGACTAGTAAAACGATCACTTTAGAGTTATTATTCGTATTCTCAGGATTTCGGTTATCATCATCATCATTTGACATTTTTGGGATCGTCGTCAATAAGAATTTGCCACGAAGTGACAAAGTTGTGGTTCCAAGATTTATTTTGAAAATGAAGATTCTTTCTCTTTGTCTTGCTAAACATTGTATCAAACAATTCAATATTTTATTGAACGCGAAAAATTAAGTAAATACATGCAGGATTTAAGATATATAGTTATTTAAGTAATCGATGCATGGTGAAATCAACCGTATGGTTAGAGATGTCGCGGGTAACTCAGAATTAATGTAAATTTAATACCACAATGCATATAATTGACAGTAAAATGATCTCAATCCATTCACTGACATGTTCAGCAGCTTTACGAAAAAATGGCACTGATATCAATCATATTTAGTTTGCGAAAGTCTCATATATGTTTAGTCACTTCAATAGTTCTGTTTCAGCTGGCAATTGAAAGTGTTTGCATCGTTGGCGGCAAAAAAAAGAGAAAAAGAATGATTTTTAATTATACGGTTTTTCGCTTTTGACGACTTCTGGTCGTTAAAGTTCGACAGTCTAGTTATGGACGACTGACTTTAATCCTTCTCTCGTATATTCTTGATGATGACTTATGATTTTCCAAGATTCAAGGAAAATGTCTACGAAATACTTGATGCCGCAGGTAAGTGGTTCGGAAAAATGTCTCTGACACATTTTGCTTAAATATTTAATTCTTCATGTGTTAAGGAGCAATTAGCAAACTCCGAAAAGCGAATGAAAGTTTCACGGAAAGTAAATGTGGGAAAGTAATCTGCTGGCGACATGAACTTAAAACGCATATGGCTTTTGTTGAGTGCTAACCAAAAATATGCCTGACAACTATCTGAATAGCAAAGTTTTAATGAACTAACTAAAAAAAAAAAAACAAAAAAAATATGCTGATGGTATTACGTACGGCACATGCCAGGAACAGAAGCAGTGGGAGAGAGAATCCAAAAAAGTAAAAAATTTGTCACGTACCATGAAAGGAAACCGACTTGTATTCAAAAGAGATCTAATGGCAGTCATAGAATGGTATTTTTTTGCATGTCCTAGCACTTTTTAATAATAGATCTCACTCGCTACAGAAGCATTGAAAGAACCGTGTTTTTTTGAAAGAGAGCTTTGCATAAAAAAATGCCTTTTGTTTTTTTTAACCTAACAAGTGTAAGGCAGTTAGTTATATATCTTTTGGCATAATTTTTTATGTCCTGCAATGGAAACCAGTAGATCACTTGATTACTATGTTTTGTTATCAATCTAGATCGTTCTAGCCGTAATCTATGGTATGATGGTCGTTACGCGTCCACTGTATGGCTATTAACTAAAAACGCGTCATCTATGTCAAGTCTCAGCTTTTTATTTTTTATATGTATTTTTGCAAACGTAAATGTACCCACAAAAAACGACAGGCAGATAGACATGTGGACATGAATTCAATCTAGAATGAAACTCGCAATTCCTATCTGGTCTTGTCGACGTACAAAGACGTATGCATCAAACATTATAGATATGTATTCTCTCGACCATCAAGTGCTTTCCTGTCGAATTTATTATAACAGAGCAACGTCCTGCGTAATCCGTTCACTGAAATTTTGTAGACTTATCAATATGGACAAAGTGGGCTGGACAGCTGAAAGCTTGCTAAATAGGTTTCTAGACGATCGATAGAGAGCGATAAGAAGGTAACTTAAAGGAATAATCCCAATGTCGATCATTTATCCATAGCATATATAGGTTCATACTTCGTGTACCTAATATTTATTATTTATTGAAGCCATTACCACGAACACAGTCTAGTTCGGTCAATAGTGATGAATACTCACAGTTCGTATCAAGTATCGTAAAAATTCACCTCCGAAAAGTGAAGATGTAGGCAAAATTCCCGCCTTTTCTTTAATGTGAGCAATCACTCTCGCAAGAATATCCCTTGGACACGTGCGACACATTGCCGATCCGAAAGAAATGAAGAAAGGGACAGAGTAAGACAAAGTAAACTTTGCCGCACTTGAGATTTGAGCCCGCGGAAGTGCGATTCTTACCTTAATTTCTTCGGTTACTCATGCAGACAAATCGATACTGACTTGATTACATATTCTTGACTAGAGTACACCACTTGTCCGCATGTCCATCTGTTTGTTGCCCGAATAGCTAGCCATTCTCCTGTTTAGTTGTTCGCCCCCGTTCGTTTGTGAACTACAATTAGAATAATCGCGAAGCCAAAAACGGAGAGAGTAAGTTGAAGCTATATGTTTAGTTGCTATTCATTCATAGACCATCCGCCCATACCTACCCAATATATGCATATCTCTAACAAATACTTACTCAAAGTCTTGTTCAAATACATATCAAAATTGTGCATAATTTCGATGCATTAATGGTTGGGGAAAAGCGAAAGCTAACACCTACCTAAAGGATGTCAATATACATACGCTTTAGCGCAAAAATCTGCGACAATTAGTAAAATGCCTTCCAATTTCTACATATTGGAATATAATTTTCTAACTTGTTTTCTATCTATGTATGTTTTTCATAGCTATGTCATTACGTGCTTGCAGTTGCAAAGCAAAATGTACATATTTATGAATGAGTGTTACAATGAATGAGTTACAACAAGAATTGTTAATTTTATTACGTATTTTCTTAAGCTGCTTTAAAGAATATGGAATTTTTAAAATTTTTATATTATTCTATAAAATTTTATCATCCTCATAATATGCGGATATAACGGAATCAACAATTTCGTGCATTTTTTTTCTCTCTTCTCCATGTATTAATTTTTAAATGCCCACATTATGGTAGGAAATCACAAACCATATCCCACAGGAACTTTTACCATACATGTTCCTATATAGGATAATATACGCATACATGCATATGGAAAACCCATACTGTAATCGTAATAGTAAAAGCGGCTTTGTACACCTTTTCACATTGGTTTTGGGTATTAAAAAGCTGAATTCGGTTGTACAAATTTATTAAGTTGAATTTAAATAAAAACACAGCAAATCACTGCTTTAACTTTATCCGTTGCTATCTCTCTCCGACACGTTATCAAACATATATATATATATATTGCATATTTGCCGGACTGCTGTTTTGGAAAAACAAAAAAAAAAAAAAAAAATGTTATAAACGAATATTTTGTAAATGGAAATTAAAGTAAATCCGCAAACAAATATACTTATATTATGAATAGATTGTTGGACAGACATACGAGTGGACGGACGAATGAATAGACGAACTTGAAGGCAGGCAAATAAAAATTTACATATAGTGATAAATTAATGTTCACACCAACTAATGCATACGCACGAACTCAGTAAGTTAACTGTTGATGCTGTGTTTGATCCACTCGCTGTCAGTTGGTTTGTCGCTTGATTAGTCGGTTGCTGACTTTGGTTTCCTTTTTTATTCATTTATATATATACATATATATATATATATTTTTTTTAAGGTTAAACCAAACCCTACGTCCGTACATGAAGTGATTCACACTGACTGTTGCACTATTGGGCCAACCAACAAATTAAATAACACCAAAATCCGAAAATTTAATTAACATTCAAATTCAATTTCAAATCCATAGGTTTTGTTATTTTTATGTTTTTGTACAGTGGAATAATGTGCAAAGGGTTTGTATATACTATGAAATGTGTTGGAGTGTTAAAGGCGTGTTTGAGTAAAGTGTGTGTGTACATTTGTGAAATAACACACATGCACACCCATACACATAAAACATTCGCTTATACATAGTACGCATATATATATACGTACGTACGTACGTACGTATGCACATACATCAACCAACATATATAGATTTTCGTACATTCGTAAACAGGCAAACATCTAACTGTACGCTTGGATGTGTATAAAGCTTGTTTATATAACAATACAGTGGCAAGGCAGTACTAAACGGAAGTTAGTTTAGAATTTTGCGGATTTCGTTTGATTGCATACTGTTTGTACGCTTTTTTTTTTCTTGTTTTATTTTCTCTCCTGTATGTTTGTTTTATTGTTGTTGTAAGTTTTGTTGGTTTATTTATTTATTTATTATTATTATTATTATTATTATTATTATTTATTTTTGTTTTTTTAGTTGACCATCAAATAAGTGACTAACTGATTTTTTCCTTGATCCCATCGGTGTTGACTGCTTTGATGATGACCAATGCACTGGATTGCACTGTACTTTTGTAGCTGTTTTTATTGTTGTTGTTGTTGTTGTTGTTGTTGTTGTTGTTGTTGTTGTTGTTGTTATTGTACCACTATTACCCCGAACTTTGTTTTACAACGGTTTCTAGCACTGTCATGTTCAGAGTTTTTTTTTTTTTTTGTTAATTTGCTGCCTTTTTTTCGCACACATCGTAGTTAGTGTAAGAGAAGTTTTCTCTTCCTCTACTTATTTATTATAAAATACCGACACTTCGCCATCGTCGTCATCATACACATTTATAAGTGTATTAACTGCCAGGGTGTGCAAAAGTGTTTGAAATTTTTCTTTTGTTGTTGCTTTTGTGTTGATATTTGGTTTTGATTAAATTTATTTACACAACGTGTACATGTAGTTGTAAATATTTCACACATACGTTTATTGTTATAGCCACCTGATGTTCAAATTTTATTTTCGCACATATCACATATCCGCCGTATGTACTGACATTTATTCTATAAAGTTTGTAACTATTCGCTATTGTGTGTTGAAGTGTTGTTTTTTTTTTTTTTTTTTATAACTACGTATAGAGATTGAGTGTATACTTAATTAAACAAAAATTGTTTAAGTTTTCCTGTTAAACACAAATTTACATAAGATAAACTTTCTAGATAAGGTATTCATTCACTCAAGTACAAGAGTTAGCGCAATTATGTAGCAAGATTAATAAGTTTTAAAGACATCTCAGCTCCAAGCCTTAACATTGTGCTGGCATTTATATACGACTTACCTGCATTACACTAATTGCTTGTAGAGGGTTGGAGCTGCTACTTTTAAGCTACTTAGACGTGATAAAAGAAATTTATTAACATTAGATTTACGAATCTTTTGCATTTACTTACGCGTCAATTTGATGGAAGGTGCAAAGATGAACTTTGTCACAAACTTCCATTGATCAATTAAGAATATGATGGCTGTGACGCGCGAAATATAGAAGAAACTAAAACTGGTTCGGAAAACGCCGACAACTACCGAAAAACTACTACTCGCATCGTCGGAGCGAAATCGGTCTCGAACAGTTCACGAGTACACAAATAAGTTAGCATTTGTATCTCATTTTAAGCTCACTGCATTCTATTTGGGATTATCACCATATTTTCCATAGAATCGCAATCACATCAGCTTCAAATTGACCTGAATAGCTTGGTTGCATGGTGCTCGTTGAATCATATGACACTAAACCTAAACAAATGTAAGAAGCTTTCTTTCCCAAGAAGGAAGTCATTCATTACCGAGTATTTCATAGATTCGCACAAGTTGGAGCACATCGATTCGTTCACACTGAGCTCTCTTGCACATTGAGCTAGCGTTAAGCAAAACTAGGTCCGCTTGATAATCCTCACATTACAAAAGGGCGGTACATGTATTTGGTTAAACCTATACTCGAGTATGCCTCTGTTGTGTGGTCTCCTTCATATAGGTGCTATGTAGATTCACTTGAATCTATTCAAAAGCAATTCTTGCTGTTTGCCCTTAGGAATTTGGATTGGGATCCGATTGCCTCTCTTCCCCCCTATGAAAATAGGTTACTTCTGTTGTCCTTGGCGTCTCTTGAGAAACGTAAATTTGTTCTTGGCGTTTCCTTCGTAATCAAAGTAATAAATGGTGCTATTGACTAACCGTCATTACTTGGGGAAATAAGTTTTATGTCCCTAACCGCTTCTCTAGGCACTTTATCTTGGTTAAGCTTAGTCAATGTAAATATAATTATAAATATATTTAACCCGCTCAGAGTTGTTTGCAAGAATGTAAATGACTCTTTAAAGTCCATTAAAGCCACATTGCTTAATACACGTGGTTTATCAATGTCGTAGTTAAATTAGCTTTTAACCCTAAGAAGTCATTACGATTCGAAAATTAATTGTTGTTAACTATTGTCGGTTGCCAAGCATATGCATGTTTGCGATGGCTTAGGGGTTCATTTGCAATTTGGTCCTGTACCAGTTGTGGGTGTGGCTCTGTGCTAGTTGTGTACTTCTTTTTTTTCTTTTTTCCTTCTTATTTGTTTTATTATACTTATACTAAGTATTAATATTAATTAATTTAAGATTTGCTTTAAGAGTCAACTGAACTCGACTGTCATTTGTTTTAGTCGAGTTACATGTATAAGTGGAATAAACAAATAAATAAATCATTGTTTAGTATTAAGAGATCGAAGAGATCGTTTTGGGAGTATTCAAATAACCCCTGCTATATGCTGCCTCATTACTGTGCTGAATGTATGTGCGTGTCTACCTGAGGTGCGGTGCTAGCAAAGACATATCTCTTCATGTGGACGCTGTTTTAAAATATCGACTATCACTTTGAAGTGATCATGTCACTTGCAAGCCTTTTGTAATCCATAAATTAAGGCAGTTAACGTAAGGCGTTAAAGTAAACATTACACTTTTTCTTTACATTCGATGACTCTCCCACTTGATTGACGTTAACGGTTCAAGAATTTCAATACACATTCCGTGTATAATTAAAATTTTTATTAATTTTTCAAATTTCTCTCTGACTCTCGCTCTCTCTAAACCAAGTTCCAAGTTAGGCATCATCAAGAAAAACATTAAATTAATGACAACCTCGGGCCTAGTCGTTTGCAGATGATGCGGCATTACTAAACCAGATATTCGACAAAGGCAGTTTTCGAAGTGCACGGATTATGTACATTAGTTTTGGTTCGAACGCATTTCTCTTTTAATGTTGAGATTGATTTAAAATTTCATGCGTGAATATTGGAAATTGTGAAAGTAAGTTTATATTAATAATAATTATATTTAAAGTTTTTTAATCGCGACTCCAATGCAGATATGGTAAAATATTATCTATAGATTGTGCGAGAAAGGTAACAAGCACTCATCGAAATGAAATTAAAAGTAAATTTATTATGTGAGGTTCTGTTTGGCTTTACCTCATGGCGACAACATAAAATGTCACTAACAGTAGTCGTAGGTGCTGAGTGCTATTTACTTGAAATGAATGGGAAGAAATATGATGGATGTATGATATATTGGAAGTTTTCCTCAGGCTATCTGTTCAGGCTTCAGTCTGTTGTAAGCATGTACCCCAACTTACTTCCTTACAGTTAAAATTCGTTTCTTTTGACTAACCACTGAGAATATCTGGTTTGTCTTAACCGCTAATCGCCGACAACTGAGCGTATACTTTACTTTTATTGTCTTTGTTAAGTGTAACATCAAGTTCCTTATCTTTTTTTTTTTGTTTATACCTCTATGTAAAAAATTTCGTTAATATTGAACGTAGTTTCACTACTTTGTTGGAGGTGTGGGGGAGAAGCGCTGTTTAAAAGTACATTTCAATTTCCGGCCTTATTAGGAACTATGCATTCATATATTCTACATCCTTGGTGATAAGGGCATATTAAGTTGTGTGAATATATGCAAGACCCAGAAGGAATTGAAATTGACTCACTTTCATTACACCGATCGATTCCAGAATCAGCCTGGCTATACGTCTATGATCACATTTAAGTGCATTTAAGTGCAGTGACGGGACTGGTTGAAAATTAGTCCGGAACTCTGATTTGACATATATTTATACTCTACGCTACTTGTGGTATATTGGGCGGGGTGTATTAAGTTTGTGCAGACGTAACATGTAGATGGGCTTAAGATACGTCCAACTTTTATTATATCGATACATTTAGAAAATGATTCTGAAGCCTGTCTGTCTATCTGTTCGCTTTTGTCCGTCTGATGACTGTTCATGTGTCGCAAATTTTTGAGAAATTTTGATGAAAATTGGTACACTAGTGTGCTTTGACGCAAGGACGAACACTATTGAAAATGGTTTGGATCGTTTGGTCCACTTTTTCGACCACTCCTCATATAACGCGTTATTTTGAAAAGTCGTTATATATAAAAAAAAAAATGCAATTTTTTTGAAAATTTCTCAATCTTCTTTAAAACTTTTCCTGTAATAGTATTTGGACATGCTAAACTGTTATGAAAGATGTGAGTCAGCTGAGGGAAATTTTTGAACCTTTTCTCTCACGCCATTCCAACAAAAACTGCGTAATTATATGGTAAAGGAGTCTCATTTTCAATATTTCATGGCAAAAATTAGTTCATAATAGTAAAATAACATAGAAATCAACCTAACCGAATTTGGAGCATGTAGGTCTGTCTATTTTTTAAAGACCACCGCATATAAGTACTCCTCCAATAAGCGGGCTTTCATGAAAAGCTTGGCTTTTAGTGTACTATTACTAAAACGAGTGCATAACTATATTAAACAAAGTCGCGTAAGGTGTCTAATAATCAGCCATGACCGTCTATAATGTCCTTATTGGTTTTCTATAGCAAACTTGTAGCATCATCTAAAAAGATCTTTGGCACTTTGTGATGAAGTCCTTTAACAAAACTATTAAGTATGAAATACTTGGACCACATCCTCTCCCGCATTGAATCTTCTCCTATAGAAAGAACTTCCAAACAATTACTCTCTTAATACTACATAGATGAAATTATATAGGGTCTTTAAGAATCGTCCTTGCACGCTTATAATGTTTAGCCCACTGTTGCTATTGCGTAAAAAAAATCAACTAATTTTCAGAAGAGTTATGTCAGATGAATTTATCTACGTTTTTATCCAACTTTGTCTTAAGTTATTAGTCGTCTACCATGCCTATCTATCTGCCGTAATTGATCCTATTATTCGTTACAAGTACTTCTCCCCTCACTCAATTCACGTGAAGTTATCAAAGCAGGGACAAGCAAGATTTCTATATAATTTCTTATGCTAGCGTGGTCTGAACTGCCCATGTAGTCATAAATAAATCGTCTTAAATTTTTGCACCAAACGAGAATTCAATTTTCTAGGTTTCCCGGCGTCAATAATAAAATATATATTATATATATTACGATCTCTGAACCGCCAATAAAGGAAATTCGAGATGAGGATGACGTGGAGAGAAATTACTCCTACTAGGGATAAAAGTTTTTACAATTTATTGTTTGCCTGCAAACAAATAGCATTGAAAAATTACAAGCAACTATCAGCAACAATAGCAATAACAAAAATATTGAGTCATGTATATAATATAAGGTGTAAAGACGAATGAAATGAACGCACTAAAGCGAGAATACAAAGCCACCATGATAAATATAAGGTAATTGATGGACGTATCCTTTCACTGATACATGTTAAGCCTGCAAGTTTCCCTCGCTTGAAAAATGATATAAATAGAAAATTTCGTAAAATTATCAGACACTTGAACAGATAAATGAATACAAATGAAAGGCGTTTAAACTTTTTGGTCGACACATAGTTTACAAACAACAACAACTGTTGCGAATTTGAAACCATAAATAATCAGATAAGAAAGGAACGAAAACCAAACAGAAATACGTAATAAAAGAAAGAAAGAACAAAAATAAAAAATAATAGCCAGAGACAATGACACCATAAAGGACAAATAATCACTAATAAGGTGTTGGCGTAATGTCCTTATGCCTAAAAGGCAAATGAATCATTTTGAATTTTTCTTTTACCTTTGGTAGGGCTGTAAACAACGAAACGTAACGAAAGAAACCATTTATAAAATTATCAAGCGGGCTGTACACGAAGGTGTAAGTAAGTATGTGTGTGTATTTATATGCGCCTGTGTCTATACAAGTTTATAATCACAGCAGGTGAATGAATGAATGATTGTGTTGTAAAATGGTAAAAGTTAGCCACCAGAGGTGGTGTAATCAAACTTTTAAAGCCTTTTTGTGTTGTAATGTTCACTGTGCTCACAGTGAGTGTAATTAATGTTATCGAAAAACTTTTACTCGTAAATACAAACTAATTTCCCTCCTTTCTATTTTTCGTTTTGTTTTCTTTATTTTATTGCGCCAACAATAATACCCAACAATAGCAACAATAGAATTTAATACAAAGCAAGGAGAGAGAAAAAGGGCATTAAAATAATATTTGTTTGTTTTATTATATTATGATTTTATTACAGCCCATATAATGCGGTCAAGTGTTTTTCACTTTTTGTCCGTCCACATATAATCACATACCAATACATACATACACATACATACATACACATACATACATATATACATACATATATACATATATACATACATACATATATACGTACATACATACATACATATATACATACATACATACATATATACACATACAGAAAAGCACAATTCAACCCTGCTCAATCGTACTTAACAACCTAACACAACAGAACATATCCGCATATTAACTAGCGCTCATTTAAGCGTATAATGGCTGCGATTATTAATTTGAATTCACTGGTTCAGCTCTCTTTCGCGCATGTAATCACGGCCCGTAGTGAAAAACTACTTTTATAACAATTCAACAATAACAAAACAACAATAAGAGCAATAATAGCATAAAACAGAATGTTGTTGAAAACCCAAATTTATTCTTATAATAAATGGTTTAGTGGCACGAATATTTTCGGTAACGAATGAGGAAACCATACACATACAAATATCTACATATGTAGATTTCTTCGCAAATACCATAACAACACATTGAAATAATTGACTCAAATGGACGATTGCGGATGATATTATTTTCAAGTAGAATCTATCTTCGGGGCTCATACTATCGAAATTCGAAAAATTCAAATCTATTCACTTTCGTTTTGAGCTTCGCTTTTCCTCTTTCTCTTTTTATTATCTTCTCTTCCTCTTTTTATTACCTCTTTTTATGAACGTAACTACAATCCGCCTGCCTCTTTAATCATAAAAGTAAAAGTAATCGCAATATTGGGATTTGTTTTGTTATCGAGGCGAGAGAATGTATTATAAGTGAAGTGACTGAAAACTGTTCACGCGGAACCCAAACGCTTGGGAATCTGTTCTCGACTATTTTTCGAAAAATTGAGGTTTGCTTAATTGAAAGCTTATAAAGCTTCTATTAAACTTATATTTTGTGTTAGCATAGAAGCTTCCATTTTCCAATTTCATAGTATTTCGGGTACTTCTCCACATCCGATGCTACTGCAATTTTGTACACGGCCTTAGTTACACAAGAATACAATGTGCTGAAGTTAATTCTTGTGTATATACAAAATGGACGCTGATGCAAAATGGCAGCTTGTCGTTTTCCTAACAATCTCCTCGATAAAAGAGTATTAGATAAAAGGGACTACACATAAATACTACCTGATTATATATATATATTAAAATATATTAAAATATTCTAAAAGTAATAGAAGGAAATCAAGCATTTCCTATATCATGAAAATTAAAGATATGTAAGTAATTGTTGGCGTATCAACCGGGCAACCGGAACCATTTTCACATAAATATTTCTACGTCCCCCGTAAATAGAATATTTGAGATTTTTGTAGTTGAGTTTTACATTTTCATCGTTGTGCTTACTGCAACACCACGATTGTCGTCTATTTGCAAGCTTCATTTGGGAGAATCGATGAAGCGCATATGGCTTAAGTTTTTGGTTTTAAAGATACGTTCACAGCAAATGTCGAACCTCTATCAGCACATTGCGGTAAAAAGTAAGAGATGAAGTAAGTATTGTGCCCTTGGCTTCAAAAAGGACTTAAGAAAGTACTTAGGAACACAGTTTGGAGGCTGTAAGTATGATGTCATCTACAACATTCCTTGTTCTCTTCTGCTGATAATAAAAATGATATATAATTGCCGTTGGCTATACTTTATTAAATATTCATCCAGCGAAAGAAATCTGTTAATGCGGTTCCACTTAAACAGAAAAGATAAACTGACAAGTTCTTCATTGGTTGATGAAAGATGTGAGTAATTATTACGACAAATGGGTTTTGAGACGACGAACGCAACATCCAAGAGATGAATTTTGGGGAATACGATTCGAAATGAAGCGAAAATATCCGCTTTGAAGATCCATGACATCTCCAAAAGCAAATACATCATAGAATTAATTCACCAAAATTTGTTTGGAATGGGGGATGAGAGTAAACTAAATCATCATATATCGTCATCATGCATTTTACTTTTCCATCCCAACGTATTGTTTATATCATCTCTAAATATTAAGTACAACATTCACTATCCAATACGTGAGATGGACAAACAATATGAACACTATGCAGTATTGTACCATCCTGTTGCTGCTTCTGTGTACTGCACAGTTTACGTGTCAAGTTTTGTAGATTATATATCAATCTACTGCACGCTGGATTAGTTCAGTGTATTGTATTCCGTGACGGTTAAAACAAGCGATCGGTGACATGTGCGATCTATCAGACTTCGAAAGCGAACAAAAACAATTGTAAAAAAACATTGGCGAAGAGGAATAGTTGGCGAATCCCAAACTTAAGCGAGAGAGACCGACGAACATTAAAAAATGTTGTGGGCAGACAACATGAAACCATCACGGCAGAAGTGACAGCAGAACTCAGCACGCACTTGAGTAAAACTGTCTCGACAAAGCATTATGACGGAAGATCCACACACCTAACATTCACGGAAGGACAGCATTTGCGAATCCCTTTATAATGGAAGCTAACGCTACGCTACGGAAGAAATTGTATTACGATCATACAATCTGGATACTTTATGGTTCGATGGTTGTGGTGTGGTCCGATGATTCATTGCTTATATTATTTCGCACTAACGGCCGGGTTTGCATAAGCCAAAACCCAAAATTACAGTCAAGTATGGGAGAGGTTCCATTACGATTTGGGCGGTTGCGGTCCTCTTATTCGATAAATGTCTTCACATCCTGAAGAATGGAGTTTTTACTGTAGCTAGCATATTGATGCGGTGCACCGGTATATTGCAAGGTGATGATGAAGCGTCCGCACGCACAGCCGAAAAGACTCAGTCTTGACTTGAGTGGCATCAAACATCTTTCTTGGCCAGCATAATTGCCATACCTCAGCATAATCGAACCGTTATGGGGTAGTTGAGAGCAGATTCCCATCACCAAAACAGTTGAAGCAATTGGCGGACTTTTTGGAATAGAAGAATAGATCAACATTCTGTGGGAAATTATTCGGACGTTCTAAGAATCTATTCTGCGAAGTATTGCGGCTATTCTACAGGCAATTGGCGGCCCATTAAGATAAAACAACATTAAATAAACATTGTGTATATGTTCATCTTTATTATTTTGTCCATGCCCAGCATATTTGAAACAAAAATGCATTAAACACTTATGGTAGGTATTCAAAATTCGAACTAAAGTGTAAATAGTTTTCTCGCTCGTCTTGTGTCTTTGCGGTTTCTGTGTAGCTTTGTATGCCTATCTTTCTATATATAATAGTAACGCATCCGAGTTTAAGTGAGACGTGCAAGTAGTAGAGTTTATCGATTTGTATGTGCGTGTAGTAGCGTATGGCAGGTAGAAATGAACAAATTGTTAATTAATTTAATTAATTGAACTGCAAAATCAGCAGCAGTTGCAAGAGTAACGATCCGAGAAGGTGCAACGTTAGAAAATTGAAAACAAAGGTAAAAAACGAATACACTGAGAATATGATAGAGAGGGTGAAGCGGTTGACATGCGGTTTTGCTGAGATAATAAAGCTGCACAAACGCCGTTACCGAACAAATTAAATCGAAATTATTCTATACAATTTTAATAAAAGATACCACAATACGAGTAGTCGCTTTTGTTATTTCTCCTCTTGTGTAGTACGTTCTCTGATATTACACTGAGAGGATACTAGAATAAGACATTTTATACATACATATATATTTATATACATGTATATATATAGGAAGGAAGATTACATTCGGAAGATGGTAAATGTGATTCAAGTATTCACGTTTCATTATATTAATGAATTCCTGAAAGAAATGAGTAAAAGAAGCAGAAAAAAAAAAAAAATCAAAGAAAAAATAAAAAAATTGTGAATACAATCACAATATAACGAATCTGAGGCATCCATCATATATATTTGCTTTAATAATGAACAAGTGAATCATAATAAATGGTTTTTTTTTTTTTTTTTTTTTTTTTTGTTACTCTCTCAGATGCGATGAGTAACATATTAGATTCATTCCCTTAGTCTTTCTTCACCATTTTCTTAACTAACTTAGTTAATATAGCGGCTTTTTCAGTTAACGTCTCTAGCGATTTCAAGACGATTGAATGCGTATAGAAAATCTAAACCGATTATTTCCAGGTAATCATTATCTTGATTAGTAACGTGAATGCCATTCAGACAATTGTCTCAATCAAATTGATTTAGCGTATGGCAAATGGGAGACGTAAAGTTCGTTAATTTAAAGTTAATTTAATGATAATTTAAATTTTAACCTATCACTCACTCGATCGTCTTTAGAGACAGTCAAATATGTTTTAAGCAAACGTTCTAAACTTTTCATTAGGAATTTTCGCAATCATTTAGTAGATGCAATATCTAACTGAAATTTGAATTTTTTTTAGATTGATGGACAGACATGGCTAACGATGAGTCGATATGCTTTCTTTTAAATGTTACAAACGGACTGATGAATTTAGCTTAGTTTTACCATCCGAGTGGTGACTATAGAAAAACGTCAACCGTTGTGGAGAAATGCTATGACGTGCAATATAAAATTCCCCGCGGTATATCTATCAGCACAATTTGATATGTGAATGCACACATATATTTACCCCAAGAGATATCATGTCCCCCATTTTATAAAAACAAAAGTGAAACAATAACAGCAACAACGAAGGTAAAGTAAATGTTTCATTTGTTACTCCACATATAGATACGCACGCATAACTGGTTTAAGATGGCAACAAGAATAATAGCAACAACAATGACAACAACAAAAACAGGAACAATTGTGTTAATAAGCAACCCGAGCAAAAAGCAAAGTATATATGTATGTGAGACGAGGCCATAAGTAAGACGCAGTTGTCATCACATATATACAAATATATATATTTATATACGAATATATATGTTTATATATGTATGTATACATATATTTTTATATATATATATATATATATATATATAAACATATATGGAAGTGTTGATGTTTTTTACACAAACTTAACACATAATAACAGACTCGAGGCGCTTTAGACTCAATTTTTTCTTTTCTCGCACATAATAAACACACTCGAACAAAACTGTATATATGTGTATGTATGCTAACATATGTATGCGTATCTACTGTCTACTCATATAATGTTCAACAAAGAAGCTGCTATTTCTATAAAGTGGAAGAAGTAATGCTGTATACCGTATACAGGCAAAAGCCTAACCTCATTTTCTTGACAGTCATGACAGTGTGTTGGCAGCATCATTAGTTGTTTTATAAAACCATTTTTACATTAAAAACAACAATAATAATAAAAACAATAACGGTAAAAACAGTACCAGCAACATTAAAATTGACAAAAGAAATTCTAGAACATGAAATGTTGTTATGAGCATTGGCATCATTTTAATCAATAAAAAAAAAAAAAAAACAAAAAAAAAAAAAAAAAAATTAGTTTTTAAAAATTTTCATTCATTAATAAAGGAAAGTAAGAATTAACATTTTCTGACCCATCATTATTGTAATTGTAATTGTAATTGTTAAGCCTATTACACATGCTTTGCTCTTCAAAATCAGCATTTCGACGCTAATGTGTTAATAGCTTTAAATTTTTTACATAATACTTATGCAAAAATGCAACAATTCGTGACATTTCCAATTAAACGATTACGTTATTTCCTAAATTTCGTTAGGGACTTTGCTCTCAATATGAGTTGGTTCAGTCATGTCATGTCATGTATGTGTATGTGTATGTGTTTTACATAATTTTCACAAGTTATGAAAATTGAGAATTTGCTGTAGGACGATATAACTTTGCGTAATCCGTGATAATTGATTTCAAAATCCTGCAGATATTAGTGATAATTTATGTCCAGGAGCGCAAGGAATTGCGACCACTTCAGATTAAATTTATAATTTAATTTTGGAAAACTGTCGATTAATTGTCGCTAAGGCTACGAGTTGTGTTCAACAGGGCTTGTGTACACGACAGGCGTTATTTCATAAATTATATATGAAAAAGCTATTGACAAACTATCAAGAAACCATTGGAGTGGAGGATGAGAGCATCAGTCTTATCA
This sequence comes from Glossina morsitans morsitans, assembly GCA_001077435.1. NCBI lineage: Eukaryota > Metazoa > Arthropoda > Insecta > Diptera > Glossinidae > Glossina > Glossina morsitans. The sequence goes on from CCAG010008024.1 coordinate 119,666, forward strand.
GCAGTTGCATCATTTTCAACGGAATAACGATGAATTTGTCTGTCGGTTTTCAATTCCAAGACACTAGACATTTTCATGATCAAGTCAAGGAACATCGTAGTAACATTTTTTATAGCTGAAGTCAAAGGTATTTTGTTAATAGATTGTTAATAGATAAGCCCAGTAGGATAGCAATATCAAAAAAGTAGCATTATCCGCGATTTTGCATAGTTCGAGTGCAAGAATGCAAGAATGCAAGAATGCAAGAATGCAAACAAAAAAAACAACTAATTTAATGAACACATTTTTATAGCAATCAGTTTACCTTTATTGAAGACTGTTCGTCTTGTCAAGTTCGTTTTTGCTATGGACACATTAAAAAAGGCGTTACAATTACGAAAATAAAATAAAGTAAAAATTAGTGAGTTTTCTGGTCAAGGTTTTTATTTATTGTAAAAACTCTGTGCGCGCGATTCGTGTGTTCACAATATATATGTGTATATAAATGTCGGATGTCTTCAAGTCGGTCTGGTTGATAAGCAGAAAGGAAACTCAATAATGTGTGCCCTACATACGGCACTGTATCCTTTAAAAAGCACTGTTGAAATTAATTTGAAGTAACTTGCATTAAATACCGTTACTCATAAAGTAATGTGTTTTTTAAGAGAATTTCATAAGTCATTCCGGTATGTAGATATAACATCGATAGAAATAAATATGAACATAGATCACGGCGGAAGAAAGTCAGGTAATATGTTGAAGCTTCAAAAAGACGAAATCACCGAGGCTTGACGGGATATCAAACCAGATAGTATAACTAATTGGAAGCGCTTGGCCGGATTTACTGCATGATGCGTACAATTTATGTCTCATACTTGGCATCTCTCAAACACTGTAGGAAAGACAAGCTTAAGGTCTTGTCATAAACGCCCGGTAAATGGTTCGATAAGCCGTCTTCTTATAGACCTATCTATCTTCTGGACAACATAGGCAAACTCATCAAAAGATTATTACTAGAGAGTTTAAAGGAAAAGCTACAGAGCCGAGACGGTTTTTCTAAGCTCAAGTGTGGCTTTATTAAACGATGACCCACTCTTGATGTTTCCGAGGAAGTGCTTATAGCGGCATGAAAAGCCAAAGACGCAGAACACCTCTGTACTGCCATTACATTGAACATCAAAAACGTCTTCAACACAATTGAATGCGAAATCATTATAGAAATTTGAATTACACACGTGATCCTCCCTACTATAGACAAAACTATAAATAGCTACTTGTATGATAGAAATTTACTGTAAAATACGATGGCGATGGCATTAGACGACACAGGATTATAGTAGGGGGCTTTACAAGGCTTCATTCTAAATCCCTTTCTGCGGAATCTCATGTACGAGAGGCATTGTAAAGCCTCACGAAGGCGACATCCGAACTCTCAATTTCAAGCAGCAGTGAGGCCGCATGTACCGCCATTAGTTGGCAGTGCGTTGCCATACAGATATAGACACGGATATAGGCTGGTTCAGTATTTTGTCCTTTTGAAGAACACACATACTTTTTCCGAAAGTAATTTCTGAAATTTAGGTTGTATTAATGACCAAGTATTGGAAGATGGCATCCATAATCTTTCAGTGGGCAATCGTGTGTTGTTCTGATGAAAGAACAACATCTTCGCCTATAGAAATTTTCTTCGTACAATTAATTCAAGAGAGTCAAGCTATTTACAAAAAATTTCCACTGTTATGTTTTGCCTTCCTCTTGAAATAGACTAAGAGTTCCATTTCTCACTAATCAGCTAATAGCGCTTTAAATGAAAAATGAAAGAAAGGGATTATTTCTTTAACTTAAGCCTCGTGATAATTAGATCCATGGGAGGGGGCAAAGGAGACATTAACTAAATTCGTTGAGGGAAGTGGTTTCAATGGCTGGTTACATAATATGACTTAATCCACATCTCGAGCCTAGGTCCTTGGCAAACACGATGGAGTTGTCTGCGTGTAAGTGCTGAACAGTTATGGAGCAAACATAATTTATCTACAAAATTACAAAATTTTATGAGGCAAAGACAGACGGAAGGCGGTTCATATGTAGAATTGTTCAGCCTAGTGTTTATGTATTTGTTTGTGGCCGATGTGGTTTGTAAATTTCGGTGTAAATTGCCATAGCGAATATACAGAATATGTTTATTTGTAAGTTTAAATCCTTTAAAATCCGATTCTAATAAGCGATTATGTTTGACTGGCGTATGGATGTATATTTAGCGCAATGTGTTTAGATAATCTATTAAAGCAGTTAAAGTACATTTATTGTAGAGTTTTGTAAAAACGCATTTAATATTATTTTACTATGTACATATTTTTTATACTCTTAACATCATTGATTGAGTATAAGCATCTATTGTTGCACTAACTTAGTCCCCGTATCGACAAAAAGTATAAGTACAGAAAATACAGTCAAATAATTTTAAATTATTAATAACGAGATAAGAGTATTTGGGGACTGGTAAAAACATACGCACAAACACATAAACCGATAATCTCTTTTTCTCTTCGCATGTGTTCCTTTCCTTATATGAAACTTGAAAATCCCAAAATGAAAACATATGCATATATATATATATATACATATATATATGTATATATGTATATACATTACAAAAGCTACATTTCTTCCGTTTTTATTATAGAGTTAAGCAGGGAAGAGTAAGCCAGAGACGTGCTAGAGCAGTTGTTGAGAATAAAAAGATTGCATGCATACTGACAATTTAATATGAACTAAACAAATAACATACACAAGCATATAAAATAAAAAAAGAGCATGTATGCATGTTTTTGTTTTTGTGTGATACAAAGGGGTTTACATTGCATAAAGTCAAAATACTTTAGTAGTAAAATTTTCCATTTGTTTTTGTTTTTCTATTTTTCTATTTTTTTTTTTTGGTTTTTTTTTCTATGAGGGGGAGACGATCGGGAAAGTTATATTAAACTTTCTCTACAAGCTTTCATGTTTGTACGTATGCCAGTGTCTGCTACAAAACACAACTCATTTGCTACAGAATATAAAGTGAAAAAGGTTAAAGAGAAGAAGATAGGCGATGAATATGTTGAAGTATGTGTGCAAGGAACAGGAACTAGCGTAGTTGCTAGTATTATTACAATTTGTGCAAACAAAATGTACGCACACAACTAAACTCTGTATAGTTTTAAACAGAGAAACAACAGGCAATAACAATAAAAATATGGCCTCAACTGGATTAATACATTATTTCCGCTGCATGTTAGTGCGTTATGTTGCTTTTTTTTTTGTGTCCGCCATTTATGCGTGAAGGTATACCAATTGCTTCATTCCCTTGGTCAATCTTAGAGAAAAGAAAAAACTTGGCCTATGTAAGCTCTTCCTCTTTTCACTCATTCGTCTACACTTCTATCCGTACTCTCTTTTTTCATTTTTTTTTTTTTTTTTTTGCCTCGTCTACCTATCGCTTTTTCCAATTACTTGAATATTTTTCTTCTATACACTTCTCCGTCCTTTCAACTTTCGTTTCTCCTCGCATCTAATCCACTTTCCCTACACCCGTTTCTTCATACGTGCTCCGCTTTCTGCCTCCTTTCCTTCGCTTACTCTACTGTACATGTTTCTTCATCTATATCATGTCACTATGATCATTGTCGTCGGCGCTCTCAAGTTGCAAAACAATGAACGTTAACTCCTTATGCCGTTTTTTTTCTTGATTTCTTTGTTCGGAAACTGGAATAATCTCCGTATAGAGAAATCCTTAGTGGTAATGGCTAAAGTTAAACTTATCTTAAAACAAAATTTGTTGATGCGTTCGTATTAAGAGCTTACCGTTTGTGCTCATTTCTATTTAATGCAAATAATTACCGCAGCCGTGGAAATATCGAATCAGAATTTCGTAGTTATTATCTTTTACTCTTACATTTTTATTCTCAGATATTTTCGCGTATTCGGATGGAATAGTGGGTATCCGTGATTCGGTTCAAGGTGAATATAGCTTTCAATTTGTTTTTCTTTCCCTGCCTTATTTTACGTTTTGCTATGGCTTCTATTTTTGCTATTTTTAACGGAGAGACTTCATATAAGGGAAAATTAAAGTTCAGTTTTTTTTTTTTTTAACTTGAGTTTATAGGCTCTTTTATCGCAATATGTATATTAAAAAACATGATATGTATGCGTGTGTGTTTGCCTGTACTTGGCAGTGAGAGAAGCCAATCACCAAAATAACTATTGCTTTAATAAAAGTTCTGTTGAAACTAGATATGAGCATAAATAAATAATAAAAAAAAAAAAAATATTTTGTTTGTGGGAATTAACATAATACTCGGCCTGCATTGTATTCCTTGTGTAAAGTAATTGGCTATGAGGCTATGAGCACTACGAAAAATATTTAATAAGTGGAGCATCGACACCTCCGGTATTATTTGTCAAATCGAATAGTTTTTAGTTAAATAAACAAAAATCTTATTGTACGAGTTGACGAGGCTACCAATTGGGGCGAGTTGAGCGTCATATTTGAAGTTACTGTAATTTTTTTTTTTTT